>RJWT010049032.1:0-11059 GCA_004365215.1 Cuniculus paca
GCTTTCTGCTATTATAAAAATGTAAATGCTATTAACTCTTGAATAGGCACACACAGCCCAGATTTCTCTATCAAGTGCTAGATCTGTAGGTCTGCCGGCCCTCTGGACATCTCCATCTGAAGGGATACTCTCTGTGTCTACAATGAGATTATAATCTACTTTCTTGCTAGAAGTGCTCCTCCTCCATCTTTCTTCTCTGCAAACGGCACTGTCCTTCTTTGATCTAGCAGGAACCCTCAGGAGCACTGTTATAAACCGTTTTCTCCTTTATTCCTTTTATATTCTGTTGCTCACCAAGTCTTGATTCTACCTCCCAAATTAGGTCTCCAGTATGACCCTCCTCTGCATTCCCACCACTAGTGACCCAATCAAATCCTCAGCTTCTCATAACTGAACCAGTGCAAAAGCCTTTGCAGAGCTGACCTTGCCTCAAATCTTTCTATCCCCATGACTTATTTACAAGTCTATCTTTAATTTTTTTATTTGAATATTACTAAAGTAATTTAGATTTCTTTTTTTTTGCTGCACCGGAGATTGAACTCATGACCTTGCGCTTGCCAGGCAGGCGCTTAGACTGCTGAGCTAGATCCCCAACCTCATAATTTAGATTTCTAGACAAATGGTAGACTGAGTTGATGTATATTTGCTTGTGCTCCAAATAGAGCTAGAAAGAAAGAAGGAGTAGAAACTGTAAGAAAAAAGAACTGGCAGATTTACAAAAGAACCAAATAAAACTTCCGTAAATAAAAAATATACTCATTGAAATAAAAACTTAGTGTGTAAGTTAAAGATATCATTAAAAAACAGATGAGAAGGAAAGGGGACATAAAAAGAATTAAGATGTGTTATGCACATGCACCAACTCCCCATGATGAATGTAATCACTATGTACTACAAACACGTACTAATAAAACTAAAAACTAAAAAAATAAAAAGCAGACGAAGAGAGGCTTTAGTTTACTGGAACAGAAATGAAGGAAATTTCCCAGAATGTACCACAGAGAGTGAAAGAGTCATAGAGAACAGAAAAACAAGGTACTACGGACATCTTTTGGGATGGACTTCCAGGAGAAGAGAGGAGGAAGAAGCAAGGTTTGAAGTGACGATGACTATACCCTTTCCGAACCGAAGAAGCCTGATGCCCCCCATGAAGAAACCGAAAATAAATCCATGAAACTTCAGAACACCAAAGACAAAAAACAATCTTAAAAGCAACTAGAAAGAAAATTAGATTACTTACAGAGTAGTGATAGACTGGCAATGGACTTAAGGGGCAGAAATAGAAACTCACAAGTAATGGAATATGTTGAAAATGATGGGCAATAACTAGCAATGTGGAAATCTGGTTTTTTTTTAATGTTTACTTTATAATGGTAATTTTGATTTTTTTTTTTTTTGACACAGGGTCTCCCTATGTGATTCAGGCTTGCCTTGAATTCATGTGTAACTCTGGCTGGCCTCAAACTTGAAGCGATTTGCTTGCCTAAGGCTCCTGTGCTGGGATTACAGGTGTGCCCCACCACACCGGGCCTAGAATTCTGCTTTAACTAGATAGTCATTAAAGTGTGAAGGTAAAATAAGGTTTTGGCAAAGACAGTTTATCATTCATGGACTCTTAGTAAAAGAGATTTAAGAAATTTATTTCAGTAAAAAGAAAACTGAACATAGAAGGAATAAGTAGGATACAAGAAGCAACAGTGAACAGACTGGTAAATATTTTGATCAATTAAATGATCACTGAGGCACTAAAATCAAGGTGAAATTAAATACTGAACAACGATATGGAAGACTAATGAGGAGTGATGGGAAGTAAAGGGTTCAAAGGTTTTTGAACAGTTTAGAAACAGAATAGAGAATCAACTTGCCTCTAAATTTTCCTAAGTATGCATGATAAAATTCAAGGCTAAACTGGGCATGAAGGCTGAGGTAGGAAGATTGCTGCAAGTTGGAGGCCAGCCTGGGCTACAAAGTGAGTTGAAGGCCAGCCTGAACTGCACAGCAAGACCCTGTCTCAAAAAGACATATATACAAACATACATAATTCAAGGCTTCTACCTAAAGCAACACAAATGGAATATATCATTTCTAAACAAGTAGAGAAAATAAAAAGAAATAAAGAAAAATGTAACAGAAAAGAATAGAAGAAGGCAACAAAAACCAAATACATTATATTTTAAAAACTGAAATAGCTGGGCATGGTAGCACATGCCTATAATCCCAGCACTTGGGAGGCTGAGGCAGGAGGACTGCCACAAGTTCAAAGCCAGCCTAGGGTACACAGTTCAACACCAGCCTGAACTACATAGCAAGACCCTCTCAAAAAAAAAAAAAAAAAAAGGAAGAAACATAATGTAGAGTAAAATTTAATAATGATCTTAACACCTTCAATGCCATATCTCAGCAGTTTTCCAAACCTCTTCCAAAACATATAAGTAACCATACTAAAAGTTCTCTTTTTTTATTTTTTCCAGTATTGGGGATTAAACCCAGGCCTTCATGCATGCTAGGCAAATGGTCTATTACTAAGCTACACCCCTAACCCTTTTTATTTATTTTTTATTTATTTTAATTTTTTTGGTACCAGGGATCAAACTCATGACCTTGTGCTTGCCAGGCAGGCATTGTGCTGCTGAGCTATATCCTTGGCTCCCCTAACCCTTTTTAAAAAAGATTTTTAAATATTTATTTTTTTGAGGTAGGGTCTTGCTTATGTAGTTCAGACTGGCCTTAAACTCTTCATGATCCTCCTGTCTCAGCTTCCCAAGTGTATACCACCATGCCTAGCTAAATTTTTATTTTATTTACTTATTTTTGTAGTACTGGGAATTGAACTCAGGGCCTTTGCACTGAGCTAGATCCTGAGACCTTTTTAATTTTTTTAAAAAATTTTTTATTTTGAGACAGGGTCTTGCTAAAATGCTTAGATGCCTAGGCTGGGCTCAATCTTGCAATCCTCCTCCCTCTGACTCCCAAAAATGCTGGCATCACACTGGCTCCAACCTGTATCTTAATTGGAGCTGTATCTATTAATAGTTTCCCATATATAAGACCTGCTTCAAGTCTCTGGTATGGGCTCCTCTGTCTAGAATGCCTTTCCTCACTCTTCTATATTTGGCAGATCCCAATCTTTCTGTTATGGCTTGTATCTAGATATCCTCCCAGAAGCTCACGTGCTCACAGATCTTGATCACTTGATCTATGGTATGTGATGTTGGGATTAAGGGTGTGTGGTATTAAATTACTCCACTGACTGGTTTAGCATCGTTCTGAGTATAAATAATAGGAAAACCCACATGGGTATGGGTGGCACCATCCAAAAGGCTTGCAGCCTGGATGAGAAAAAAAGCAAAAGATGGAAGGCAGGCTGTTGCTGCTTGCTGCTTTTTGCCTACCATGCCAAGAATTCTCTCCTCCATGATGCCCCTCTGCCTTGAAGCCAGCTGATCATGGACTCAAACCTCTACAAACTAAGCCAAAATAAACCTTTCCTCCTTTAATTTGTAGGTGTTGAGTACTGCATCTCGGTGATGAGAAAAGTAACTTTCTATGACTTTTCTTAAGAAAATAGCCTTTCTGTAGCAGATTCTTTGCCCTCTTCCTGGGCAGAGTAATCATTTTGTTTCCAAAACACTTTTTGAATATACCTCTACTAGTTACATTTCACTCTACTATAAATATCTGAATGTCTTTGCTTCTCATCTAGAGCTAACTCATCTTCAACTCATCTAGAGCTAACTCATCTTCAAATTTCTAGAAACTCACAAACTGTAGGAAAATAACATAAATGCATGCTGAATAAAGATGAATGAAGAGAATCTCTAGACAAATGTGAGGCTACTGTCACTCAGTAATCTCCCAGACACAGGAAGCTATGTCTCACCTCCACAATACTCTTGGTCACAGTAGATCTTCCTCTTCGAAGTTCATTGGCTTCTCTTTCTACAAAACAGAGTGGTACTTTTCCCACAAGGACCAGAGAATCACTAGTGTCTGGAAAGTTAAATTCAAGGCCCAGATCTTCCAGATTTTTGTGGTAACACCTAAGGAGACAGCCTCAAATGTAAAAACATTACTTCACCCACATTTCACTACTAGTTCCAAATGCTTGGTAGATTCTCAACACCTGGCACAAACTTTAAAAGTTGTATTGCTTTTCTCACACTTATATGTATGTGTTTGAGATTTTATTATCAAATTTCTTTTTTTAATTACATTAGTTCCCCCTATACATGGCTTCACTATCCAACATTTCAGGTATCTGTAGTCAACCACGATCTAAGGATAATAAATTTCAAAAATAAATAATTCATTAAGAAAAGTTTTTTAGGTACTGGGGATTGAACCCAGGCAACCGTGCATGCTAAGCACTCACTCTGGCCCCCAGTCACAAATTTTAAACTGCACACCATTCTCAGAAGCATGATAAAATCTCATGTTCCTGCTGAATCATCCCTTTGTGCAGTGTCTCCAGCTGTCCTTACCACATATCTGCTAGTCATTTAGCTATCAGATCAAATATCTTAGTATAGTAGTGTTAGTGTTCATGTAATCCTTATTTTACCTAATAATGGTCCCAAAGCACAAAAATAGTGCTGCAAAAGAGGCATGAGAGCATAAAACATGGAAGGACTAACTGACACTACATGGCAATGCTGAGAGCATACAGAAAAAACAAAGTATATAAAAGGATCAGTACATCTTAGTCTTCAGGTACCCACTGAGTGTTCCAGGACACATTCTCTGTGGAGGAGAGAAGGGTGCACTACTATATACCAAACTTCTTTTCTTTCTTCTTCTCCAATTTTACCTTAAGAGAATCAATTTCTTTCTAAATCATGTGCCCAAACTTCATTTTTCACTGAGGAACTGATAACTTCTTGCTGCTGGAACTTGAAGGAGTTTGGCACAAGGAAAAGTTCTGACAAATGTTTTGAATCAGCATTAAAGCAGGGAGGTAATTAATAGGCCCAGGAACTGAGAAGTCCTGATTAACAGGGATGTAAACAAATGAATCTGCCTTTCACATAAACTATGCCCCAGAGAAAAAGATATGTTGGCAATAGATTACTCCCAAGCCTGAAATAAACTGATATACAATATTTTTTTATTTTCATAATTTGCACTGTCCAGAAGTGGGAAAATGTCGTATCTTGTGATTCACTATATGATTTGCCTCTTCTTTATATTCAAGTGCTTTACTTTCTTCCTAATAAGATTATGGTAATGAAGACTCTAGAATGAACCAGGACAAAGCAGAATGAAAGCAATTACTGCACTGACTTTGCCTTCAGAAACAGCACAGCATAAACATTTGACTGTTCCAAGAAATGGGAAGAGTGTTCTAAGCCAACTGCTGGAAAAAATTATCAGGGAAACCCTATCCTGCACTCAACAGCTGTGATATAGTGGAAAGAAAGGCATTTGAATTCAAAGACCTGCCTTTGACTGCCTGTTCCACCATTTAAAAACTGTTATGACCTTGAATAAGCCAGGTAACCTCTCCAGGTCTCAGTTTCCTCCTCTTCTGAACAACAGAACAACAGTTACGCTTATACCTACCAGAATCACTGTGAGAATTTATACTATCAACATCACCTCTTCAACATATACTAACCCTAGGAGTCTTCTTTGTTCCTTGGTCACTGTTATCTCTAGTGGAGGAATTATAGTGGAGGACAGTAATTTTCTCCGACCACAGCCTTGGGGTTGCTGCTTCTCATATGAGTCTATTGAAAGATGAATAGGTTAAGAGCAGCAAGAAAAGTCTTCTATATTCAAATAACAATGAAGCATTGTAAAGCATGGCCATGATACAAGTATTCTAGTGCTTAGTAATGTGTTCAATGTTCAGCATTAGACTTTGGATTTCTATTATTAAAGTGAATCTAGGGGCTGGGAATATAGCTCAGCGGCATAAGTGCCTGCTTGGCAAGCACAAGGTCCCCAGGTGAATCCTGGTACAAAAAAAAAAAAAAAGAAGAAGAAGTGGAAATATCAAGCCAGTTTATTCATTTCAGCAGAATTTTAAGTAACAAACATGAGGCTCACCAACAAACATAAGTCCTCACCTAACTCTTTGACATTGAGGTTTTTCATACTTGACCATAGAAGTAAAGATTTTCCTGGTATTTCACCACTTGATGAACACATTGCCTCATGATGACAAAATGTATAGCAAAAACTAAAAAGCATATGTTGACTTTGGGGAGATATACAAAAAATTATTAGTATTGGTTGCCTGTGGGAAGAGAAACTATATGGGACTTTAGACAAGGGTATAAAGGAGGAATTATTATATTTTCTTTTGTGCCTTCTAGAATTGGATCTATTTGGTCATACTAGTTGTTGAAAACTAAACCAGATTTTGACATAAAAATAATCCATTTGGCTTTCTGAGTTGATGAGTTGTGGAGAAGGCACACCAAGATCAGATGGGCACATGGAGAGGCATCTTTGTGCTGTGTATCACTGTTAGCCCAATTTAATAAATATGCAGCAAACATGCCTTTGACCATGTACATAAAACCCACTTGTTTCAATTAGTAAATGAGCTACTACATTCAGTCAGTTATAATACAAGCCAAACTGGAGGACTTTAGCTTAAATTTTTAAATATACAATACATCTTTTCTCATAACAGTGAGGAATACTACTTCTGCTGGAGTGTCAAATCTTTTCCAGTCACAGATAGGTCCTTACCAGTAATCAACTGCTCTAAACGAATGCGCTCATGGGCAGCATGTTGATCCACCAAGATTAACAGGTTTCCACCTACAAGATGATCAAGAGTTACTGAGGTATCAAATTCTAAGATCAAAGTTAAAATAATCATGCTGTGCAGAATCAAAAAAGCTTAATTCAACCTATTTAACAACATAACCATAAAAGAAAATACACTGAGTAGCAATGTCTGTATCTTTTTATTTCCTAAAAAGTAGAAATGGGGAAAATAATAAATAAAAATTTATCTCTGATGAAAAATTCTTTAGTTCATCAGTGCTTCATTTATAAAACAAGATTAAGCCAGCATGGTGGCGCATTCCTGTAATCTTAGCACTCAGGAGGCTGAGGCAGGAGGAATGTAGCAAGCTCAAGACCAGTCTGGACTACAAAGTGAGCCCAAGGGTAGCCTGAACTGCATAATGAGACCCTGTCTCAAAAAGACAGAATAAAATAAAATAAGTCTCAAATTCCTAATATTTAAATACTGATTTTATTAACTCAACTTGAAGGCAATGAAGAATTGTTAGACATTATTATAATCAGCTGACACTGATTTGCAAGGTATTCTGAAATTCCTGAAGAATGTACTTCTTGTATACTTTAGATCAGAGGCCAGGAATTTTTTCTGTGAAAGGGCAGACAAAATATTTCAGGCTTTTTGAGCCAAATGTTTTCTGGCATGACTACTCAAGTGTTCATGTTGAGCCAAAGCAGCCACAGACACTGTGAAAACTGCATCTGTGTTCCAATAAAACTTTATCTATAAATAATGAAGTAAGAATTTCATACAATTTTACTATATGGAGAAATATTCTTTTGTTTTTCCAACTGTGGCTGTATGGAACAGGCAGGGGCTGAGTTTGTCCACAGCTACAGATGTTGCTTCAGACTGGGACTTCATTCATAAACTCTGAATCACTCTGACTCTAATGTAAATTCAGCTCCTGATTTCATAGGTTACTGCTGGCACACAGCTTCTGCAATTCTCACTGACTCCTGGGTGATCCCACCTGCAGGCATCATTTGAAGAGTGGGGCTTTGGACTCTCAAAAACAAGTAAGGAGCCAACATCTGGACCCAAACAGCCACACCTACAGTGGTAATCTCTTTCTCATGGACAGAAGGACTGTATGATACCAGTACATGTATTAGGCTTATAATTTTATTACTTTTGGCCAAAAGGCTGAGTTTACTTCTACTGATTATATTGAACTAGAGTTATTCCTTGAATTTAATCAAAATAAATAATGCCTATTTTATTTGTGGCCTGAGAACTTAAGGTTTAAAGGAAAATAAAGAAAATAAATTTTCCAGCATGTTCAACAACAAGAACAGCCCCTAAAATGTTGAATTTTAAATTCCTTTGAGGGTAGGAGGAGTTGCAGCTGTTGTAGTGAACACTGGACATCCTGTGTGGGCAAAGCATTAGAATAAATCATAACTGTGAGAGACTTGCTTCAAGCTGGAAACTAGACCTAGTATGAATTATCAAGAATCAGAGGACCTCTGAAATCAATTCTGCACCTGATTCACAGAATGGTTTATCTTTTCATTTTCTACTATGTTCATGACATTTTCTGTTCCTCGAATGAAGCAGAATACAGAAGGCAATTTACACATGACAGAAGCTATAATTTTAATATTCCAACACAGACCCACCCCTGCATGCCCACCACCATTGGAAGGCTTGCCTCCTGTGGGCAGCCAGCACAAGCAGGGAGAAATAGCCAGACACGCCTCTGCACACCTGAAGGCCATCAGGGGCACTTGCTTCCTGTGGACAGCCAGCACAGGACAGGAGAACTATTCAGACACACCCCTCTGCGCTTGCTGTGATGGGAGGGTGGGGCGCCTGTGTAGCCACGCAGGTTGAGAAAAGAAAGAGCCCCACCATCAAGGCCATCAGGGAAGCCTTGGTGTAGCTGCGCAGGTCTGGGGAGGCTTGCCCCCTGCCCTGCTGCCTCCCTGGGAGCCTGAGTTCAGAGACCCAGGTGCCTGGCCCATTCCCCTACCCTGTGAAGGAACAGCCAATGTGGGAAGTGCCTGGGAAAGAGCTTGTTGAGAGGAGCCCAGGTAAACGTCAAGACAAAGGAGCAAAAGCCAATCTCAGACATCCAGGCCGCACAAAACAAGTCTGGGAGATAGACATATGGAAGAAAATGGAAGTCACACACCTGAAATCTCTGAAAGGCTAGCAACTGAAGTAAAGAAACAACTTCATGAGACTATAAAAGTAACCAAATCAGTAATAATATCTCAGGTAAAAGAAGAAATCACAAACATAATGAAAGAATTGCTGAGCATATCTAAAGCAGACATAGATAAGAAAGAAGAGCATAGGAAGATGATGGAAACCTTGAATGAACAGTATAGGAAGGAATTACAATGCATGAAACAGATTCAGAGATATCCAGGAAATTAAAAACTCCACTGAAAGCTGACAAAACCACTTGAAAGAGACTGAAGATAAACTTTCAGACCTTGAAGACAGGATTGCAGTTGGTGATCATGAAAGAAAAGAGCCCTTAAAAATAACAAGGAACCAGGAAATAATTCAACGGATGCAAGACAACTCAAAGAAAAATAATTTAAGAGTGAGAGACATCAGTGAAAAAGCAGGGGTCAACACAAATGACATAAAGAGACTATTTACAGAAGTAATAGCAGAGAACTTCCCAAGCATGGGAAAAAGACCTGACATACAGATAAGTGAGGCATATAGGACTCCAACTAGCCATAACCAAAATAAATCTACACCCAGACATATAATAACCAACATCCCAGAAATTCAGCACAAGAACAGAATATCAAAGGCTATTAGAGAAAATAAACATCACCTATAAAGGAAAACCCATCAGAATCACAGCAGACTTCTCAACACAAACCAAGTCAAGTAGAGCTTGGAGTGACGTGTTTCAAATCCTGAAAGAAAACAACTTCCAACCCAGATTGATGTACCCTGAAAAACTATCTTTCAAAATTGATGGAAAAATAAGACACTTCCATGATAAAAAACAGCTGAAGGAATTCATTATCACCAAACCAACCCTACAAAAAGTGCTGAAAGATATTCTAGCAAGATAAAGATGACCATGGTTCCAGGAAAAGCAGCAAAAGGGGACTGCCAAACAGGGCAGGCAATTGAACAAAGGGGAAAACTGGTGGGCAAACAGCAGGATAGCATGGCAGAGATGAGCCAATGCATGCTGGTTGTAACCATTAATGTAGATGGCCTCAATTCACCAATAAAAAGAAACACAAGGAGAGTGGATCAAAAAGCAAGATCCATCAATATGATGTATATGAGAAACACATTTAACTCAAAAGGAAATTCACAGACAGTCAAAGGAGAGAAAACAATGTTCCATGTGACAGGAAACCAGAAAAAAGTAGGGGTAGCTTGCCGATCAACTGCAGAATAAGGGCCAGGGATATAGCTCAGTGATATAAATGCCTGCTTGGCAAGTGCAAGGTCCTGAGTTTGATGCCCAGTACCAAAAAACAAAAAACAAAACAAAACTGCAGAATGGATAAAAAAGGTATGGTATTTCCATACAATGGAAAGTTACTCAGCTATAAAGGATAATCTCGAGGCTCTTGTAGGTAAATGGATGCAAATTGAGATCATGTTCATGGGTGAAACGGTTCAGATTCATATGGGTGAATATTGTATTATCTCCCAGTATAAAAAACTAAAGGAGTTAGTGGGATCCGAAATGTACAATAGATATTATGAAAGTGATAGGGGAGGAAACATCTAAAAGGGAAGATGGAAACCACTGTTAATTTCCTATTATCTTGTTTTGAATTCCTGTATTGTTTTCATAGATTTGTCAGGTTTGGTTTCATTCTGCCTTATTCTGTTTGATTTTACTGTGTCTGAAGGTATGGACAGCTATTTTGAAGATAATGGAATACATTATGGTAGCCATTGTTGATTTCCTATTATCTTGTTTTGAAGTCCTGTAATGCTTTCATTCTTTTGTTTTGATTGATCTTGTTCTGTTTTATTTGATTTTATTATGTCTAATGGTATGGACAGCTATTTTGAAGAAAACAAGAGACATTATGGTACCCATTGTTGATTTCCTATTTTGTTTTGAAGTCCTGTATCACTTTCATTGTTCTGTTCTGATTAGCTTTATTCTGTTTAGTTTGGTTTGGTTTTATTCTCTTTAAAATTAAAAAAAAAAATTCCAACACAACAGAATAGAAGCTTCACAGAGGCAGAGATTTTTGTCTGTTGTCCAGTTTCACATAAAAAAGTGCCTGGTCAAGCTGGGCGTGGTGGCACATGCCTGTAATCCTACCACTTGGGAGGCTGAGGCAGAAGGAT
>RJWT010049033.1:0-11077 GCA_004365215.1 Cuniculus paca
TTGGCTAAAATAGCCACATTAGTTTGGAGAAGTTACTCAACCTCATTAGAAAAATAATGGACTTGAATTAGGTGATTAATAAGATTCTTCAAACTGTTATTATTTATAATAAATGTTCAATTCTATCCACCTTAACATATTATTTCAGAGGTACTGCACGAGAGCTACATTTTTTTTTTTTTTTTTTGCGGCACCGGGGATTGAACTCACGACCTTACTCTTGCCAGGCAGGCACTTAGGCCACTAAGCTAGATCTCCAGCCCTGGTGTTTTTGAGACAGGGTCTCACTATGCTATTCAGGCTGGCCTTGAGCTCACTTTGTAGCCCAGGCTGGTGTCGAACTCACAATGATCCTCCTGTCTCAGCCTCCCGAGTGTTGGGATTACAGGCGTGAGCCACCACGCCCGGCTGTTTTTTGTCTTTTTTTGAGAAAGGGTTTTACTATGCAGTTCAGGCTGGCCTTGGGCTCACTTTGTAGCTCAGGCTGGTCTTGAATTTACGACAATCCTCCTGCCTCACCCTCCTGAGTGCTGGGATTACAGGAGTGTGCCACCACACCTGGCTGAGAGCTAAATTTTTAAAATGTAATTGGCTCCATAGTAAGTGACTACTATGTTGCCTATTAAACACACTGCTCAAGTCTAGCTTCTAGATGAAAGTGCTTGATATGATAGAAAAGTCACAGAGACCAGGGCGGGGGGATTTAGCTCTACAGCACAAGTGCCTGCCTGGCAAACGCAAGGTCATGAGTTCAATCCCCAGTACCAAAAAAAAAAAAAAAAAGTCACAGAGACCAAAAAGTATGGTTCGGATTTTTTTCATTTACAGAAAAAAATGTACTAGTTTACTTTAAATAATTTTAAAAAACATTTTAATTCAGCCAGGGGTGGTGGTGCATGCCTGTAATCCCAGCACTCGGGAGGCTAAGGCAAGAGTATTGTTGTGAGTTCAAGACCAGCTTGGGCTACAAAGTGAGCTCAAGGCCAGCCCACTGCATAGCGAGACCCTATCTCAAAAATGACAAAAACAAAACAAAACAAAAAACCTTAATTCTCAATTGCAAAATAGGAATAATAATACAAAACTTTTAACAAAATTCAGCAATCTTATAAATGAAAAAAGAAAAAAACCCTAAAAAAAAAAACCATTAAGGCCATCGAGTCAGAGAAAAGGGAGGCAAGTTATTAAAGAAAATCTTTTTAATTTCTGCCCAGTACAATGTGGGGGAAAAAAAAAACCAGTAGGACTGGTATTAGGGGTGTAGCTCAGTGGTAGAGCATATTCTTAGTATGTGCTGGGTTGAATCTCCACCACCATTAAAAAAATAAAATATATAAAGTAGGCTTTGGTTACATAATAAAGATGGGCTTTACCCATATCTGTCTAAAACTTCTTGAAAATGGAATGGGGCAATAAAGGATAAAGTAGACTAGCCTAGAAGAATCTAGTGCTCACAATCAGCAAACACCTTTGCAGTTCCTGTTTACTCCTCTGACCTCTGTTTTCCTTATGTGGTCAACAGAAATAATGGCTTTTCAGCATCTACTTCCTATCTGAGTTATATTGGTCAGGTGACTAAAGAAGCTGAGGTTGTCAAAGAAAAGTGCTTTACAAATAAATATCTGATTATTTGTGGCCAGCCACAAAATATGAAGACATTAAAAGCAGTAGCAGGTTTCCTATAGAAAGTAATATACCAAAGCTAGGGCAGCCACCCCACCTACTTCCTAAGTTTCTTCTATGGAGCACAAAGAAAATAATTAGGATATTTCCGGTTATTGAATTATGGAGCAGATCCAGGAAACACTTGTTGGCTTAATAAGTATATGTATATTCCCATCTGCACAAGGAGTGCTGCTGGCCCACACACTTCAGTTCACTTCTGCTTTGAACAAGTCTTTCTCTTAAAATAGCTCAAGGGGAGGAGGGCTTTCTGAAGGTTCTGCCCTCCCTAACACATGGACAATATTAAGATAGTATCTGTTACAATGTGAAGGAAGGAGCTCACAGTGGTCACAGAGCACTGATGTCCAAGGGAGAGAAAGCTCGTCTTGAGAAGTGTCACCAATGGCTTATAAATGAAATCCTACAGTCTTTACAGACACAAACAGCTATACTACCAGTGAGAGCTAGTGGGCTTTAATTCCAAAGAACAGAATGCGGCTTCAGTGTTGCTCTGAGACTTACATAAGCCCCTAGACACTCCTTCCAGTTGCCTTTTCACCAAACCAAAACCAGCAAGTTATGTAATAACGCTAAAAAAAACATTGCAGCTCGAACATCTATCTTTTAAGCACAGCCATGAGAGAAAAGGAATTCACAGGGTAAAAAAGATACAAGGTTTGACACACATTCAACTGAACCAAAACAAATTCTCATCTTTTGATGCTGGATGGGCAGATAAGGATTTGACATTTCTTTGAGATATTTAAAACCAAGAGTGAGCCAGGCACAATGGCACATGCCAGCACTCAGCTGAGACAAGGGGAACTTTAAGTTTGAGTCTTTGGCAACTTAGCAAGACAATGACTAAAAATAAAAATAAAAATGTCTGGGATGTTTTGATCCCTGGTACTGCAAAAATGATGATGATGATGATGATGATGATGATGATGATGGTCTCATTACCTTAAAATTTCAGCAAATAGATTTGCGACTGCCAGTAAACACTTTTGGAATGAATTAGGTAAGGATGGTGACAATATCTAAAGACTTGATGAAAAATGCAGAATACCTTGGTACCCTGGGAAGGAAATGCTTCTTCAAAATCTGCCAGGATTTGCTGTCCTAACTCAGTCTGTGCAGCCTTCACTCTGCAAGGAAGAGAACATATTATTGCTTGGTGTAATCTTCAAAAATCTGTAAGTAATTATATGTCAAATCTTCAAGAGTTCAAACTATTGAAGACTTTAGAAATCATCCAGATAATCCAGAAAGGGAGTAGGTGGTGTGGCTAGATAAGAGAAATCACACAGTAGTTAGTGAGCTTACGACCAGGCCCCAGGTACCCGATTTATTCTCACAATGGATTTTCTAGCTCCCCAAAGTTCTTCTAGGCCACCCTTACCTGTTGTGAGGTAGTATATATTAATTTCTCCAATATTTCATTGGGGGAAGCTATGCTGTGGGAAAACATTATATAACAGCATTGAAATCAAACATAAATCCATACTGTATTAATGACTTAACTGCTTTCTGACTCCTTGAAGTATGAAATGGGAACAGGGTGTCAAGTGTTGCAGGGTAGCATTTTTGTTTTAACCCAGAAATCAAACACAGGATCATGAATTTTAAATCAAATGAACAACACATATTCTCCAAAGTATAAAGAAAAAGAGCAAAATGACTAAATGAACTTCTCATCAAGAGTGAAGGCCACCGAATGAACATTTAAGTTCAGGACACTGTCACTAGAAGACTGAACCAGTTAGAAAGGGGAGGCTAGTACTTAACAGTGACTTACATGTATATCAGAGTTCAGGAAATACCTGCCAGTCTGAATGAAAGAGGAAAAAGGAGAGCAGTAAGGATGAGACAGGAACTATGCATCACCAACCCCTCCAATCAATCATGTCCTCCACATCTTCCTTCACCTGCCTGACAGTGGTGCCTGGATCACCTGAGCCAGCCTCTCAGCTAGTGTGCAGCTAGCTTTGAGGCAGCTATTCAATTGCCTTGAGCCTGAAACAAATACTTTATCTTCACTAAAAGCACTGTAAACTAGCCTGCTTCCTTTCTTGGTCTCTACCCCGTTACTTCTAGATTAACTTTATGAAGTTTCTAGAAATAGTAAGCAACTCAAAACCCACAATTTCTTTGGTCACTAAGAAACATCTGGCAATGTGCTGAGATTTTTTTTTTTAATTGAGGGGATAGGTATGACCCAAAATAGACTTTTTTTTTTCCTGTAGCACAGTTATAATTATTCTCCCTCCAAATACTTTCTAGATTTTTTTCACTATCTTCAACACTTTTCAAGTTACTTGGATAGGCAGGTGTATAGTCTTTTAAATTAGTTTTTTAAGGAGGCCAGAAATGATGCAGGTAAAATTGTGCAGGAACAGCTACCCAAAACAGAGTCGGGGCTGCCCACCTACAGTCACTGAACAGACAACGGGAAATGTCTCTTGAGTGTGAATGCTGACACAGGAACAAAGAACAGCTTCATAAAACTATTCCTAGAGCATCTTGTGACTCTCACAAGATGAGCCAGCAGACAGCCTCCTGCAGTGCCAGGTCACAAGAGCTTCCAGCAGCTTAGATCTGTCTGCTCCTATCCTTGTCTTGCAAGCATACAGGGCACCAATTTCTTTGTAAGCCACAGGGAAAATTCCTGTAGGGGAAGTCCCACCCTTAACCAGCCCGTGACACTGATGAACTCAGCTCTACCTCTGTTATCCTCACCCCATCCTCACCATTTCCAACCTCCATGTTTTTATTGTGATGCTGATGGATTCAGCTCTACCTCTGTCACCCTCATCCCATCCTCACCATTTCCAACTTCCATGTTTTTACTGTGACACTGAGATGGCTGAAAAGATAATCAGAAGCTATGCAGGGCTTGGTATTGCCAGAATACAAAGAGAGGGAATTACCAGACTCTGGTTTGTAATGATCTTTAATCTGTGTTCAAAGTTACCTGTTGAGAAAGGCAAGACTTAGCTGAGCCACTAGTAAGCCATGTGTAATCCAAAATCACTTCCTTTGAGATAAGAGGGTGAGGATAGAGCCTTGTACTAGATGACTTTCAGTATCTACTCCAGCACTGATTATTCCACAATAGCTATCTTGTGGTACTAGCTGGCAATAGCATCCATCTTCACAGGTGGCTGTGGCAGGATTTATAATTAATGTTGAGGTAGAAGAATAAGAATAAGCTTCTGCCTAGAAATATTTCTGGTAGTAGCTTCAGAAGTACCTATCAGTAATTCTGACTGAAAAACAACCATTCCTGTGTAGGTATTATTGATGGTATTTATAAACCCAAAACACAACCTCATGGATTTTCAGGTATGAATTGTCTCTACAATCAATTGCCTAAATAGGACCCCAGAAATAAGTCAAAGATTCAAAAGAATATATGTTTAGCCTCACTCCTTCAATTTATTTGCTCTTGTAACAATGAGAAGGAAGGCCCTACTATAAAGAGAGGGATCAACTGAGAGTCTTGAGCACAGCAAATATGTGAGTTGAACTACCAAGATTTCCTAGTCATTCTTAGGAGTCAGCCTACAACTAATACAGAATGAGATAAATAAAAGTTCCTCCTGCATCCAAATAAGCCCAGCATGCTATGTAGTGGCAACTCAAAGTTGGCTACTCCTAGGAAATGAAAGACTCATTGTGCTGCCTAGAAAGGAAAATTAGCCAGGGACTTCTGGCCTCCAAAGTGCTATGTGACATCCATATTGTTCAAAAGTGCCCTAAATATATTACCAGTTTTTTCAAGGAGTGGTAGCAGAGGGGCAAATTATGAAAATATCTTAGACATCTGTAGCTAAAGTAACCCTGACCCTTTCCTTATATTTCAGCAGTCTCAAAAACAAAACAAAACAAAACAAAAAACATTCAACAGTTTCCAAATAAATATACTGATCTCCCAAATACAATCTGTACTGAACAATATGGCTACTTAGATACAGTAGTTCAGTGGGCACTAAAGCATCTTAACCTAGAATCTTAGAGTGACTCACTGGAACAGTTTCGAAGTCATCAAGGACAACCTCACAGTACTAAACTGAGGAAGAGACCCAAAAATTTTTTATCAAATAGCTAGCTGTTCAGGTCTGTCCATTCCCTAGTTTCATTCTTTCTTCACTCTACCATGTTACCTCTAAGCTGCCAAGCTTCTCTCACTATAGGAGGTTAGAAATCACTCTGATAAACACATTTTAGTTCAAGAGTTTCAAGGTTTTCAAGAGAATGAAAGAATCTTCCATTCTTTCTCAGGAAATACTGACTAGAAACATTTGCTTGCCTGGATATGCTTAAACCAGGAGGATTTGAAATGTAAAGATATTAAAGAAAAAATTTTTCCTTCAACACTACATTAAACATTTAAGCATTTGCCAGAAGGGTGGTTGGAAGAAATAGCAAATCAAGACCCATGAACTTCATATTTCAAATGTACAGGCAAACATTTTGTATGATTTCCACGATTTATAGTCAGCATGATATTATATTAGAGAAACTGAAGCAATGCATAGGGTGTAACTCTCCTGCCTTCTCCCTTCCCTCCTAACAAACAGCTATTTCTATCATTTCCAGATGGTTCTGCCATCACTATATAAACATAAGGGAGGAAAATTCACCAGAAATGATGCTAAAAATAAGAAGTCTGGACTTCCCTCAAACTTTTAGTACCTCTTAAAAACTTATTTTAGTCAAGCACTGAAAACAAACTTTCTCATCCTGCATTGTTTTTAATGCTATTTAATAGCTCATATTCTGTGTATCACATACACAACTGCTGCAAATACAGGTTGTGAAACAAATCAAAGGACAAGTAAATCCTCCTATGTTTGTAGCAGTTTTATATGATAATGAACATTTGGGGGACTGAAATATATTGATGGAATGTTGGGGTTTTTTCTTTTTTCTTTTTTTTTTTTTTGAGACAAGGTCTTACTATGCAGTGCAGGCTGGCCTTGAACTCACTATGTAGCCCAGATTGGCCTCAAACTCATAGTGATCCTCCTGTTGCAGCCTGCTGAGTAGTGGCACATGTCTGGTGGGTTTTCTTTTTTAAGGGAATGTCATTACACCAATGATCACAAAGTTCCTTCAGATTTATAAAACTATTTCTGAAAACTACTATGGAGCAAAAAGCACATCAAAAGCACAGGCAGGAAAAGTAAAAATAACCAAGTGGGATTGTATGAAACTAAAAAGCTTCCACATGGCAAAGGAAACAATACACAAAATGAAGCCTATGGATTGGGAGAAAATATTTGGGAACTATATTATGTGAGAGAAGGTTAATATCTAAAGTACATTAGGGACTCATAAAACAACAGCAAAAAAAAAAAAATGAACAGCCTAATTAAAAAATAGGCAAAGGACCTCAATAGAGATTTTTCCAAAGAGGATATAAAAAAAGACACAAAGGCTTTTTTTTTTTTTTAAAGGCTCAACATCACTTAACCATCTGGAAAATGCAACTCATACTCCTTGGATTGACTATTATCAAAAAGAGAAATGGTAAGTGTTGGCAAAGATGAGGAGATGAACACACTTTTATACCATTGGTGGGAATGCAAATGCTAGCCATTATGGAAAATACTATGGAGTTTCCTCAAAAATTTGAAAATAAAACTACCACATGACCTAGCAACCCTCTTGTGGATATACAGCCAAAAGAAATGAAATCAACATATCTTACTTCAGATAGCTGCTCTCCTATGATCAGAGCAGTATTGTTCGCAATAGCCAAGATATGAAAATAGCTTCTCCATTGACAGATGAATAACCTAAAGAAACTATGGTCATGTGTATATATACAATGGACTATTGTTCACTTTTAAAAAGGAAATCCTGCCACTGTCAACAATATGGCTAAAGCTGGAGGATATTATGTTAAGTGAAATAAATCATACATGGATAGAAAAATAACTATCTTTCTTATATGTGGAATCTTAAAAAATAAAATAAAGTCAAACACAGATCTCTATGGGTTCTGCATCAGTTGATTAAAACAATTGTGGATCCTGAGGAATGAATAAAAAAGATGTGGTATTTTTATACAATGGAGTACTACTCAGCCATAAAGAAGCATAAACTGGAGACTTTCATAGGTAAATGGATGTAACTTGAGACCATACTCATAAGTGAAATAAATCAGACACACATGTGTAAACATCATATTGTCTCACTAGTGTGAGAAGCAGAAACATATGTATATGCATATGAATATACATATGCACATAAAAATAGTTAAGATAGTTACACTACTGATTTCTCTGATCATGCTCCTCTCTGCTTAAAATCTTTCACAGTCCACAAAATAAAGAAGATGTCATGGTTGCTCAGAAGGCTAAAGATTAGGATTCCAAGTATGAGGCCAACCTAAGCAACTCAGCAAAATCGTATTTCAAAAAAAGGGGGGGGGATGGTGTGTAGCTCAGTTGTAGAGTGCTTGCCTACCCTTCATGAGACCCTGGGTTCAATCCTTAGTATCACCACTGAAAAATAAATAAATAAATAAATTCATTCATTCATTCATTCATTCATTCATTCTTTAGCAAGGCATGTAAATTCTGATCCTATCTACATATGCAGTCAAAGTACCACAATATTATAATGTTCTTCCCTACCACTTCTTGTCTTAGTGGTAAGATCTTACCCTTTTTTTTTTTTTAAGAAAAACTGAACCTTTCTATGACCCCCACCTTCAGCCCCAGCTTTAGTCTACCAATTCCTCTTCTGACATCATGTGTACCTTATAAGCAAATATCATTTTGTTGCATCTGTGCTATACTGGAATTTTCTATTAGTGACTGTCTTCTCTACATAAAAACAGTGAACTCCTTGAGGGCAGAGATATATATATTTCTTACTTTTGTGCCTTTACCACCTCTGCACAGAGTTTAGGACAGAAATGGCAAATCTTTTAGAGACCTATTGCCTAAACTGCAATCCGCTTATTTATTGCAAAGTGCCAACCCCGCAATTAAACCTGAATACTCAGGTCTTAGTTTAGAAAAAACAACTGTTATCCAATGCTCAACTGCTGGGGCAACTCAGCTCACGTGGTGACAGAGAGTTCTTCATGCCTGCTATGTCACATGGCCCATAGGTTTGGCACCACTGGCCTAGGATATAGAAGGTACATAACAGATGCCTTTTAGGTACATAAAGGAATGAGCAGAAGAGTGGCAAAATGAATCAAGTCTGATCATCATGATAGTACGTGTAGGCAACACTGCCTTCCCCCTCTTCCCTACCCACTGAGTGGGTGGCTGCCTTCTCCATCCAGGTTTCCTTCTTTCTTGCAGCTCATAAAGAAAGTCCTGTTCATGGGCTTTCTTGGCTGCTTCACATTCCCAGTCTGATATGGCAATCGGCCAGCTCTAAGTGTGAAGGGGTTAGAATGGATGAGGGAAAGGGTGGTGATTTCCCTAGCAGTCTGCCAAGCTCCATTCCGACATTCCTTAGTAGTTCCTTGGCATTTCCACTATAAGATGGCACGCTGAGCACACACTGTAACTTCCCCTTCCTGCCTGAGATTCTTAGAAAAGATTAAAATATCTGAATAAAAATCCAGAACCAGGCAAGAAAAGAAATAGACTAGACACTCTGAGGACTCCCTCACAGGACAACAGCAAAGAAGAAAATCAACACCTAAAAATACTTCTCAAAAATAAAAGCCATGAAGGTGGTGAATACCAGGAGCAGGAGGGGGTTTGGGGCAGTAAGTGTTTAAGTCAGTGCCTACATCTGCATCTTTACCTTGAATGCTCAGTTAGACACTGGGTGTGGGCCCTTGATCTGAGGACCCGAGTAGTGGCTAGAGGGCCTGACAACATCCAAGATCAGGGAGCCTCCAAAGTCAGATCCGGCCCTGGCACACCCACCTGGCAGCTCCTGCAGATCCAGTTCCACTTCCAAAGAGCTGTCTATGATCTACTTAGCCAAGCAGTATACCCCACCACTCCCCTACTAACAGGTGCCAGTAAAACAGCATTCTTGATCAGACTAACAGAGAAGGTCAAAAACAGTAAGAGTTTGGGGCCGGATGTCTGTAATCCCAGCACTTGGGAGGCTGAGGCAGGAGGATGATGCCTGGAGCTGAGACCAGTGTGGCCTACAAAGTGAGTTCAAGGCTAGCCTGCACTACATAGTGAAACCCTGTCTTAAAAAGACCAAATAAATAAATAAAAATTTAAGAAATACAAAGGGCTTTCAGTTAAGAATCACCAAACATTCAAAGAATGCTCACTCCAAGAGAGTCAACATACTCAACAAATGGCAGATCCTATATACTGAAGAACAGAGAAAAAGAACAATCAACTCATGGCTTTTAGATATATACAATTTATATTCTCTGAAAGATTTAAGTGGATATTATGCCCATGAAAAAATAATCAACTATTTAGCCTCAAAATTACAAAGCTGGATTATTACATGAAAAATTCAACAGCTGGGCCAAATAGCAGAATGAGCACCAGTGCAGAATAAAACAGGAAGACCAATTTCAGGAATTCTTTTGGAAAACAGCCCCAAAGGACAAAGACATGAAAGCATATATATATCAACATGGTAGCAGATTTAGGAGTGCCTATATTCATGTAATAGGAATTTTACGAGAGAACACAGAGAACAAATCACAAGGACTACTCAAAGAAAGCAATAAAAAAGAACAATTTCTTAGGACTTAAGAAACTCAAACATTTTCAGATTAAGCATATAATAAAAGCACTGCAACATACACACAAAAAAGACCCATGTCTTAATGAAATTCTTGACTTATTTGACCCTAAATCTCAAATGCTTCTAGAACAAAAGAAAACTAGACAAAAATTGGTCATCTTATAAAGGCATAAGATTCAGATTATCCTCAGGTTTTAGTAGACAACAATGAATACCAAACAATAGATCTGCATATTCTGTCACACCACGGCTAAAAGGTGAAAACAGTCAAATATCAATCAACAGATAAATGAACAAACAAAATGTGGTATACACGTACAAGGAATATTCAGCTCTGCCTTAAAAAGAAATGACATTCCGATACATGGGTGAGCCTCAGAAATATTAAGTGAAATAAGCTAAAACAAAAGACAAACATTGTTTGACTGTATTTATATGAGTTAGCAAGCATAGGAAAATTCAGGGATGGAAAGTGGAACAGAGCTTACCAGGGACTAAGGAGAGGAAAATATGATAACTTATTATTTAATGTGTATCTACTCTGTTTGGGATGATGAAAAAGATCTCAAAATAGATAATGGTGACGTTTGAACATTATGAATGCACTTAATACCACTGAATTATATATTTAAAGATGGTTAACACAGGGTTAGGAGTGTAGTTAAGTGGCAAAGCACATGTTTTGCCTTCATAAAGTCATGGGTTCAAT
>RJWT010049034.1:0-11059 GCA_004365215.1 Cuniculus paca
TTGAGAAAGACAATGAACATTGGTATGAAGAGCAGTATGTTGGCCAAAAATAAAAACAATATTTTATTCAATTTTTTAATCCCAATGCTAACAAACATCTAGACATTTTATCTACCTATAGCTAAAGTAAAATATATATATATATAAGTAAAATCTATCATATATTTTGTGTTACATGTTTTATGTGTATATGCTTATTATATATACACATGTATCTCAGAGATGAAAATGTAGGTACAATACATATATGTACTAGGGTTGATCAAAGCATACTGTGAATGTTTAGAGTTTTGAAATATTTATAATTGTTATTAATACCTCTCAAAACACTCCTCAATTGCTTCAAACACATTTATCCCATCATTCTCTCTGCTTTCTGAAACAGTACTATAAGTTCTGTTTTGTGAGTGTCTTCACAAGGTGTGGTAAAAAATATGGTTAATGCTACCAAGTGCTGTCCAACAAAGGCAAGCTCATAAACACATTACAGTGTGTTCTCATCTGCTCCATTCACTGGACCTGACATGAGACATCTGGCACTT
Organism: Cuniculus paca; assembly: GCA_004365215.1. Classification (NCBI taxonomy): domain Eukaryota; kingdom Metazoa; phylum Chordata; class Mammalia; order Rodentia; family Cuniculidae; genus Cuniculus; species Cuniculus paca. The sequence continues at coordinate 543 of RJWT010049034.1, forward strand.
ATTCAAAGTCAAAATGACTATGAAAAGGGTCTTAGTCACTTTACTGTTGCTGAGACAAAACACCGGACACTCTCAATGTAAAAGAGGAGAGGTTTATCTTGACTCACCTTTTCAGTGCATTGTCTACAGGTGCCACAGCAGAAACAGAATGAAGAAGGGGCATGACAGGAAAAGGTTCCTCAACACATGGGAGCCAGGAAACAGGAAAGAAAGGACCCAGGACCAGACCAAGATATACCCTTCTGGGTCACACCCCCAATGACCCAACTCTAACCAGGTTCTACCTTGTAACAGCACATACACCTACTGAACCTATCAATGAATGAGTTTGCAGTTGATGTGCATAGAGTCCTCAAGATCCAATCACATTCCACAGAAACGAGAATTTGGGAGGATGTTTTAGATTTAAACCATAGCAAAAGGTAAATGTTTCAAATTGATTCAGGATGTGCAGGTAGCCATGACAGTGCAACTAAAGACTTTCACCAAAGAGGAAAAAGTGATTTTCAGAAAGTGACAAGAATAATGAGATAATTGTGTTTGTAGCAATGGGAAGTGCTTTGCAGATATTAATAGTGATGTATATTTTATTGTAATTGTTTTTTAAATTTAAACATTCACCATGATTATCATCTCATAGTCCTTTATAAAAGAAATGAGTCCTTGATTTAAAAATTTAACTGGAGAATAAGGGAAGAGGAGAAGATGTAATGAAATCTTTCCCACTGGAAAGTAGGCAACAACAAAAGACAATAGGGAAGGATAAGCTAAAATTATGAGTTCTCTACTGTGGAAGACTGAGAAACACAGAGGAAAAAGTTATTCAAAAGTTATTCTTGAGTCTGAGCACTATACACCACACAGTGCATTAGGCCTTGCACAGCTTCTCAGTTTTGTCAGTTATGATAACTGCGCAACTCCAAGTAACACTAGGTCCACCTTATAAAGACTTAAACCAATGCTTCTTAACCTTTAATGTGCACACAAATCTAGATATCTGGTTCAATTCATGATAAATAAGTCTGAGGTGAGTCCTGAAATGCTGCATATACTGTTCACATAATACTGATGGTGACTATACTTTGAGTAGCAATGATATGAGGCACATTGTATTACTTGGCTATTGCTTAGCATTTATTATTGGCTGAACAAGAGATCTAGAATCAGGCTATTCCAGGTTTAGTTCATTAGCTCAGTGTCATCGTCAAGAACTTGGAGTCTTCTCATCCCTCTGCTTTATTATCTTAGCAATTTTTTAGACACGTTGCATTATGAGCAAACATGGCCTATGGAGCTCCAGTCCTGGCAAAATCATGTTCAAAGGTGGGGAGCAGAGTAATATGTGTAAGAACATTTATGTCCCTTAATAGAAACAAAAGCATATTTTCAGAAGCCTCACAGCAGATTTTCCCTATTAACAAGATACCTTTGTTTGATCACAACTGAATGCATGTATTAGTTATTGAGAAACAGGAGCAAAAAGTCTATTTTAAAAGTTTTCACTTTTACCAGAGAGGAATTTCCCACAAACATACAGCAAAGGAGAGTTTGGCTGCAGAAAAGATTAACATTACAAAGAAGTCAAGTACTTTACAGGGACAATAGAAAAGATGGCTTGAGGGTATGTGAGGAACCAGCAAGGTGCCACCTATCACAGGCTGAAAATTTCAAAAGTGAAAGATTTCTTTGAGGAGAGAGCCCCAGGGCACTATTTTTGAAAATACCTGCCTAGGGAATTTGCTCCCCAGGTTTGAGTTCACTTTGCTTATCTATTCAGGCACTTGGAAACCTCAACAACCATGATACAAGGGAGACTGGCTACAGTTTGAGCCAGCAACAGACCTTGCCATCATTCACTTGGTGCTTATTTTAAGGATACAGAATATAAGGTTAGGGAGGTTTCCACCAGATTTCAGAAGAAACCTTGCGAGATGAGGCAGTGTGTCCCTGAGAAGGCAGTGTACAAATCTGCGAGAATGCAGCCGAAAGTGCGGTGGTGTCTCCAACGGCTTCAGAAGCCAAGAATGTGAAATATCTGAGGAAAGCTGCAAGTAATGAACAAAGACAGATTCAGAGAAAAGCCATGAGAACTACACAACTATCAGCAGTGCCACAGAAGTGAGGCCATCCACACCAGTGCACATTTCACCATACCTTGTCCTGGGTGCTAAACACGGAACTCTAGCATTTAATTATTTCAGTCTTGCTTTGGTCCTGTTTGTTTCAATGATCCTCTTTTTCTCTTTTGCAGTGGGAATGTTTTGTTGGCAGTTTAACTTTCTTTTTATTTTCACAGGTGTTCATAGCTAAGAGTTTGCCTTAACACTCAGAAGACTTTGGACTTGTACTTTTCAGCAATGCTTAAAGATAGATTAAATGCATTTTGCATAAAGTCTTTTGGACACCAGGGGTGAAATTTTTTGGATTTATATTTACATTTTCCCCCAAAGCCTCAAGCGATCATAGACAGGACTTTTGAGAGGTGATTAGATAACAATAAACCTCTCCTCATTTAAATTGGGGCTGTTGGGTGTTGTGTCTCAGCAGCGAGGGAAGTAACTAAGACATTATGGAAACCAGAATTATGCTTATGCTACAAACCGGGATAAATTATGTATATTTTAAGGTAAATCATTTTTCTAGCAAAAGAAATACCTGTGTCTGTTTGTTACAAATACCACAGAATAAACTCTGAAAATCTGTTTTACTTGGCCACCATAGTATAGAATCAGAATATAAATCAAGTTAGTATAGTTTATGTCATGATAACAAGCAAACGTAAGGCAGAAGTTGCCTTTCAGCAACATTTACTTCTCACTAATGCTATGTGGCCATCTCTGCTTGGCAGAAAGTTCAGCTCACTGCAGGTATTTGTAAGACTAGTGTGAGGGAGACTAACTTCACTTTGACCATTCCACTAGGAATGCAGAAAGAGTAAAAAGAGGGCATGACAAATGATTCACCATCCTCCCTCTAACTGACCAGCCAAATGCTGGCTATTGTCAGTACACTTTTTGCATTCCCCTTTTTTATCTATTGTGATCAATCCTCAGATAGCAGGCAGGAAACCTTGTGAATAGAAACTAAAAGTCTACCATAACTTCGCAGACAGATATTCCTACACACATTAAGAACACAAATGTATGTTTATATTTTTTCCAATGATTTTGATCATTACTTGAGGTATGCTCAGCTTTGTCACTGAGCATACCTCCCCACCACTGTTTATTCACCACAATTCCCAAATCACACACTTCTCATTAGTACTGAAAATCTTTTTGTTTAAGACAATGCCTCACTGCCAGGCATGTGTGCCAGGTGGTCTTGAACTCACAGTAATCTTTTTGACTCAACCTTCCACATACTAGGATTACAGGCTTGTGTCGCTTGCCCTGTTCATCCTGGAACTCTTGAAATAGCAAATATCCAGTAATTTTAATAATTTCATGCTTGTATCAATACTTTTCTCTTAGTTTCAAACACTCTCTCAGTCCTCTTGAATTATTAGACTTTTATTTATCCTATTAAGTCAAATCTCTAAATCTTTTCTCATCCACCTCAATCATAATTGATCAGTTGATTTTTTTCAAATATGCAGAATACTTTTCCTACATGTCGATTACAGGAATTAACTAAAATATGCCTCCAAAATTTTCAGGAGTTCAAAGGTAAGACTGGGGATAGTAATTGAATTATAGGAACACTATACTCATCTGTGGATTATATTGATTAGTTTATACCTTAATTCACTGTTAGGATAAAGACCCTGTGGGAGGAGATGCGTAACTGCAGTATGTATTAGTAACATTGCTGTTTATGAGACACAATATCTGACACCTGTTTGATTCATGCTCCCGTCAATCCACCTCCAACTATCATCCAAAACACATTTCAGCTTTGGTTAACCCATTGATGCATCCAGTGCCATCATGATCCAGTCTCTTTCAAAAAGCCTTACTTTTGAGTATAAAATACATTTGGGCTAAATTTTAGATCTAATCACAACAGGGTGTGACATGGGGCAGTGTATTCTTGTCATCGGCTTCTCTCTTCTCTTTGTCTTTGTTTCCTGGATATCATAGGGTGAGACTTTTCTACCATGCCTTTTCTGTCTTGGAGTCATCAATCATGCACGGACTTAACCCTCTTATAAAATGAACCAATATCAATGTTTCCTCCTTTCAGTTGTTGATGTCAGATATCATGTCCTTGTGATGGAAAAGTAGCAATCAGTACCAAAGAAGTGGGGCCATTCTTTGATTACACATGGCCATGTGTTTCCAAAGTCCTTGTAATTTGTTTTCAGGAGGAGTTTGGAAAAGCTTGGAGTTGCAAGCTATAGATGCTCTAGAATGCGCTAAGTAGAGATTGTTGGAAGATTCTGGTGGAAGTTTAGAAAACAAAAACAGTGATAAGAATGCAAAACATAAAGGTTATGCTGATGAGATTTCAGATGGGAACAAGGACATTATTGGAAATTGAAGTAGACTTGCAAATTTCTTTCTGGAAAAAATTTTGTCTACAAGTTTTCCATGTCCTAATACTTTGTGTGAGGTTAAATTTAAATGTAGCAGCTAATTTATTTGGTAGAGGAAATTTCAAGGCATCCCAAAGTTCAGGCTATGGCATTGTTGCTGCTTACTGTGATTAGCCAGATCTACAGTGAGAATAAGAGGAAAAATCTGAGCCAAAGTTGTGAAAAATTTTCAGCTTGACCAAAAAGGATAGCCTACTAAAGCTGAGGTCAAGGAGACATGATTTCTGAAAAGATTGGAGCTACTAAAAATTAGCCAACTAGTTTGCACTGGAAAATAGGAAAGATGCCTTGAGGGCCTCTCAGGAAATGGCCAGACAATGTGCATTATAGGCTCAAAGATATAAAAAGGTAAAGTCTTTGAAATATTTTGCTTTGAGAACAGAACCCCAGAGTACCCTGCTTATTCAGGGATTCCCAGGGAAGGTACACAACTGAGTTCAGCCATCTAGACACTCAGAGGCTGCTGCTTCCCTGCTCCCAGGGCTTCGCATCTTTTTATATGCTTTTGGTTTTCTAGACATGCACAATGCAGGAATTATGGGGTCAGCTGAGCTTCAACCAGGTTTTCAGAAGGCTGTAGAGACCAGTTAAAATATTTGACAGAGTCGCAGATCCTATAGGGAACCCCTGAGAGGTTTATGCACAAACTTGTGAGCATGAACCCAACGCTCTAGTGGAGATACTAGAATGTGAGGTATCTGATGAAGAAAGTCACAGCCAACAAGTGGAACCAGTCTATGAGGGAAGCCATGTGGTCTGAAACAGCTAAAACCATAGAGGGGGTGCTATCAAAGCCCTTTGGAGCTCATAACTCATCATTACATGTCTGGGTACAGCTCTTTTATCCTCCCTTTTGGCATGGAATGTTTACCCTGTGCCACTATAAGTTGGAATTATTTACTATTTTTTTAGATTTTGTCATGAATCTCAGAAGAGACTTTGGACTTGGACTTCAAAACAATGTTGGAGATGTTCAGAATTCAGTGACTCCTGGAGATGAACTAAATGCATTTTTCAAAATGGGATAGACATAAGCATTTGGGGGCCTTTATTATTGTTTAGATCTAAAATATTCCCCCAAAGTCTTATATGTCCAGAGATGAGGAATTTGAAAGGTAATTGGGTCATAGGAGTGCTGTATTCATCAATGCATTAATTCATTGATGATGTCATAGTTGAATGTTGCTGTTAGGACGTGGGACCTGTTTGGAGGAGGTGTCTACTGAGAGTGTGAGCTACAGCAGAGGAATCTTGTCCACAGCCTCTCTCTGCTCTCTACTTCCTGGCTTACATGAATTGTATAGTTTTGTCTACCAGGAACTTTCACCAAGCTGTTTCTACTTTGAACCTAGTTAACCATGGACTGGACCCACTGAAAATGTGAACCAAAATAAAATGTGAGCATTGGGTATTTTGTCCCTGTGATCCCTAAATATTAAATATGAATACATTGTACTATATTAGCATGTTAGATACATGTGTTAGACACCTGATACATGCAATGCATGGGCAAGTAATTGATACTTGGGATACATAACACTGTGTTTTAGAAGTTCTAGGTCATGACTGATTGACTCATTGCTTTGAACCTGTGGTAAAGCAGCACATCATGGTGAGAGTAATGGCGTAACAAAACTCATCTCAGGTGGATGCAGTGGCACACACCTATAATCCTTGTGCTTGGGAGGCAGTGGTAGGAGGATTACAAGTTGTAGGCCAGGCTAGACTACACAGAAAGACTATATCTCAATACATGACATTGCCACCAACAAATACCTAAATGTTCACTTCATGGCCAAGTAAAACAGTGAGCAAAGAGAAAATTAGGAGTGGATCATGCAGTCACCTTCAAAGATATATGCCTAAAGTCCTTCTACTAGACCCTACTTCCTAAAGTTTCTACCACTTCTCAGTGGTATTACTATGGGGATCAAGCCTCTATTTTAAAAGGCTGGTGCTGTATCACTGAGCTATGTCCCACATCTGTCTTGGTTACTTTTCTCTCTCGTTGTTGAGACAAAATACCCGACACTCAAAGTTAGGCAAGGGAAGGTTTATTTCTTATAGTTTTGGGGGTTTCAGTCCATACTCAGCTGGCTTCAAGGCAGGGTGACATGGCTGAGGGGGCAGCTGTTCATGGCAGCTGCAAGTGGCAAGGTGAACCATGCAAAAAAAGGAAAACACGCCCCCATTCTGACCTTACAATGTATGTTGGCTCCACCCCTAGGTGGGTGCAGAACTCACACCACCAATCCCAGCACTAGACAAGGAGTCAATCACAAATGTTAGATTCAGCCTGCTTCCATCACTACATGAGGCTTGTGGGAGGCCATGTATAAACAAACCATTACACATATCCTTTTTTTTTTTTAATATCAAGATAGGATCTCACTAAGTTGCCCAGACTGGCTTCAAATTTAAATTTGAGATTTCTTTTCCTCCTAGAATGCTGGGTTTACAGTTATGAGCCATCATGCCTTACAGGTATGACTTTAACACATGATTATAAGGGAGCATTCAAGATCCAGGATGCAGCACCATAAAAATCTATGTTCCAAAATGTTTATTTACAAAGGGTCATCACGATATATGGTAATAGTTTAATTTTTTTAAATTATAGTAAAACACACAGTGCAGTTAATCACACTCTAAAACTTCCCTCTTGCTTTGAACACAATCAGCCCGCCATGCTTGTCACTTCATGAACCTGTTCTCCTTTCAAGAGTATCCTTACAAGACGTGAAAAAAAAAAAATCTAGTGAATCCTCAAGTGCCATGCAGTGGAAACACAAGACTGCAAAAATATTATGGTGTGTGTCTTTATCCACATTATTCTCTAGATCTGGTACCATACAACCTAAAAATATGAAATGTAAATGTTTTGAATTGATGCAGGATATCAAGGAAGCCATCACAGTCAAAAAGACATTCAGTGAAAGTGGACTTCTGGACACTGCATCAAAAAGTGCAAGAATGATGGAATAAGTGTGTTTGAAGTGAAAAGGAAGACTTTAAAGGGCATTAATGCAATGTGCTTTTACTGTAATAATTTTGTTTAAGTTTAAACGTTCATTGTGTTTACCATCATACCTCCTAAATAATGATTACCAGATCATGGGATCGTTTGACTCCTTAAAATTTGCATTATTTATTTATTTATTTATTTTTCTTTTTGAAACAGGGTTTCATTATACAGTTCAGGCTGACCTTGGGCTCACTTTGTAGCCCTTGCTGGTCTTGAACTTGCAACAATCGTCCTGCCTCGGCCTCCTGAGTGCTGGGCTTACAGGAGTGCACCACCATGCCCATTGCTCTGTTTACTTTTTAAAGGTAAACTACTAACTGATATACTGAATTATTAATTAAAATAATATCTACTCGCATGTACTGAAAAGCTATCAGATGCCTGACATATTATTTATTCTGTTTCAATGACTCTGAAATTTATTTCAGTGATAATTAGTAATTTTCTATTGCAAAAAAAAAATGAGTCTAGGATAGATCAATTTGCTTTAGTTCATAGGAATTTAGTGTCAAATCTGGGATTTGAATCTATGTCTCTGAGCAGATAAGTTCTGTATTCATAAATACTTTCTCAAAGAGCATGTATTCAGCAAGTGTAGAATTTACTTGTTGAGCATTAAAGAAATAATGATTTGATATCAAAGAATTGAATAAATTATGAGACATAAACTACTATCTTTGACTATTTGAAAAAATATCAAATCCAATCCTGATTAACATTAATTGTATAAGGAAACAACTTTCAAAACAACATCTTTTTAAAATAAGCCATATATTTTATTATGGTTATTTTTCAAATTTGTAATTTTTCAGGACAATATTCTAAATACTCAATTGGAAGTTAAAATAAGATGAAAAGAGGATAATTAAGAAATTAGGTAGCAGAAAGTTAAATTGTTACAAAACAGGTTATATAATCCATACAAAGACCTCTTACCTAAAGGCAGGAAAATCACTCAAGAATTACATTAAGTAATAGGGTTGAGAAGAATATGGTCTGAAAAAAATTGAGTATCTTCTAATAACTATAAGTACATGAGTTTCTAAAATGCCATACATAATATCTATGAAATTATGTTGCATAATGTAATAACACATTATGCTACCATTAACACATTATAACTATGTCATTTGGAAGGCTAATTTTTTTGTGTAAAACCACTTAACTACATAAAATTGAAAATAATGATTATTGTAACTTCAGCTTTTCATCTTTAGAGGTTCAGGATTAAATACTTCATATGCAGTTATTTTATGGTGATGTGTATTTTTATGGAGTGGTCATATAGTGTTCTAAGTAATAATTGTCTTAAAATTCTCAAATAGATAAATCATAAGATCTTTTCACATATTAACATCATGAAAAGTCAAGGTGAGTCATTTAACACCTACTTAAATTGCATATAAAGTTGAACATAGAATTTAGATAAAATCTAAAATAAAACCCTCCAAATTTCAAGGCAAAATGTAGTATTAAAAATATAGGGCCACCATAGTTATCTAATATAATTAAGACTACTTTTCTGAGAAGCATCTTCTTTTAAAATACTGATATCCATATATGTATATATTTAAATCATTTTTATTGAAATTATTTTAGGGGGAAATCTCTACCAAGATTGTTTTTAATGAGATTCCTTTTTCCAAAAAGAAAGGAGGGATCCAGCCATCAGAAGACTTGCTTTCTGTAGGCAGCCAGCATGAGCAGAAAGAACCAGCCAGATCTACCTCTGCCTGTCAGCCGCCACCATCACAAGACTTGCTTCATGCAGGCAGCCAGCATAAGCAGGGACAACAAACTAGGTAGGCCCCATGCACCCGCAGGCTACCAATGGAAACCCTCGCTTCCTTCAGGCAGGCAGCACCCAACAGGAAAAATTCACCCCTGTGTGTCTGCCAGCATCAAGGGAGTCCCAGTGTAGACAAGAAGGCTGAGAGAAGCAGTCCCACCTTGCCATCAGGGAAGCCCCAGTGTAGCTGCGCAGGTCTGGAGAAGCCCACCTCACATGCTGTTATCTCCTTATAAAGCCGGGGACAGAGAAACTCAGGTGCCTGTCCCACTCTCCTACACTCTGGAGGGGCAGCCAATCTAGGAAGTACCTGGGACCCCACAACTGGGTGGTTGGGAGGAACCCAGGAGAATGTCAAGATGAAGGAGCAAAAGGCAATCTCAGATCTCCAGTTCACACAGAATAAGTCTGGGAGATACAGTTATGGAAGAAAAGGGAAGTCACGCACCTGAAATCTCTGAGAGGATGGTAACTGAAGTAAAGAAACAACTTCATGAGACTGTAAAAGTAATCAGATCAGAAATAATGTTTCAGGTAAAAGAAGAAATCACAAACATAATAAAAGAATTGCTGACTACATCTAAAGAAGACATAGATAAAAAAAGAGGAGCAAAGGAAAATGATGGAAACCTTGAATGAACAATACAGAAAGGAATTACAATGCATGAAACAGATTTAAAGAGATATTCAGAAAATTAAAAAGTTGATTGAAAACTGACAAAACTGCTTGAAAGAGACTGAAGATAGACTTTCAGACCTTGAAAACAGGATCACAGCTAGCAATCATAAAAGATCTCTTAAAAATAACAAGGAACCAGGAAACAACAATTCAATGGCTGCAAGACAATGCAAAGAAAAATAATTTAAGAGTGATAGGTATCAGTGAAGAAACAGGGGTCAACACAAATGAAATCAAAAGGCTTCTTACAGAAGTAATAGCAGAAAACTTCCCAAATATCAGAAAAGGATCTGATATTCAGATAAGCAAGGCATATGGCATTCAGATAAGCAAGGCATATAGCACTCCAGCTAGCCTTAACCAAAGTAGATCTACACCCAAACATATAATCAACATCCCAGAAATTCAGCACAAAAACAGAATATTAAAAGTTGTTAGAGAAAAGAAACAGATTACCTATAAAGGAAAACCAATCAGAATCACAGCA
>RJWT010049035.1:0-11060 GCA_004365215.1 Cuniculus paca
GTGAACCACAGACATTCCAGCTATGAGGTCCTGAACTCCCCTGATGATGAGAACAGTCAAGTTCGTATCAGGAAAGAAGCTCGACAAGCTCCTCCAGGAGAACCCAGCACCCAGCAACAGGAGAACTAACAGCACCAAACAACAGCTCTTCCTCTCCAGTTCTCCTTTTCATGTTGGCAACAGGCCTCAGGTCGGCAATCCATACTCAGCACCATGCTGATTCAGCTCTGCTGGTATTAAAAAGTTGGTCATCAATTATCAACAGGTGTGCTGGCATCTGTGACAACAGTAACTATGCACCTGATGTTGTGGAGCCAAAAGGGGACCTTGTCTAAGTGCTGTAGGGCACATGCAGTTGGTGCTAGGTCTTATAGTATGTTTGGCAGTTTGATGGAGATGTAGGTCCCACCCAACATTTTCTATAGGTCTCAAGAGACAAGCAAAAGTGTTAGCAGGGCTTTTGGTACCAGTGTCTGTGACCCCAAGTCCACGGTGGTGGAAGAGACCTCCCTGAGGTCCTCTGGGGCATGTGCAGGTAACATTTGGGCTTCTGGCACTGATACCATTCTTCAGGATGTGCAGGCTATAGAAGGTACTATCTTCAGGCCTCACAGGTTCAGCACAGTGGTACTGGGTTTATGGATTTAGTATCTGTGATCCTAGAGCTGCAGGACGTGAATGAGGCCGTGGTGATGGGGACCAGGCTTGTGGTGGCCACAGTCCTGGAGCTTTAAGACATGGAGGGGACTATCCCCTACTTCCTCGGCACGAGCTTTTGTGATGCCAGGGATTTCTGCATGGCAGCCACAGTTCCAGGGAAGGGGACTGGGAAGAGACCTTCCTTAGTTTCTAGAGGCTGGGGCCATGCCAGCCAGGTTCCAGTAGCTGCAGGGGTCAGCTGGGATGTTTCCCATCTGGCAGTGGATAAGCACTCAGGAAGCTGGGACTTTGCAATAGTAGCTACAGTACAAAGATTAAGGGCTTGATAAGAGACCTTCCCTAGTTGCTGCCAAGCAAGAACAGGTGTTTCTCCAGCTTGTGGCCATAGTAGCTGTTGGTCCTGAAGCTGCAGGATGCCAACAGACCTGTCTTTCTCTCTGTGAGGGACATACCTGCCCAAGACTTCTGGCTGAGTCAGGGGTCAGCTGCCCAGCCCTATGCCACGGTGCTGGCTAGCACTGGCAGTTGTAGCAGTGTGGGTTCTGGGGTTGGGAGAGAACCTTTATGATGGGAATGTTGGCACTTTCTGCTTATGCTTTCCCACAAGTACAGGCACCATCACACCCCCTTTGCAATTTGCTTTGTTGTTTTCTTCTCTAGGTTGCCTTTCTGACTTTCCATGCCCTGTAAGTTTCCCATCATTTCCTTGCTGATTTCTAGAATCTTCTCTCAATCATTCTCCTCCAAATACAGTTTTCCTTTGAGAAAGTAATGGTAAGTTAAATAAATCAGGCACGCAAGCTTCAGTATCACATGGCTTGTCTTATATGAGAAAGCCAAAGTATAAATAATTTAAAGAACAAAATAAAGTATAGATAATAGGAAACAGAGAGATGGATCTTTTGCAAGTGGGAGAGGGGAGTAAAGGAGAGGAGAAGGGGAAGTAAATAGAACTAAGCTGCGGTTTGTGCATATACCAACTCCCCACAGTAAATGTGGTCATTATGCACTGCGAATGTGTACCAATAAAGAAAATATGGTGTTTCTTTTGTTGCCCTGGGTCTCCTCTCTGGCAGGGTCATACACAAGGCAACTCTACTGAGTCATCTTGGCTACATTCTCTCATTTCTTAGTTTAAAGATGTTTTGGATATAGAACGATTAGTTAGCTAGTTAATGAGGACAAGGTATTCATTTACAAAGCAACATTTTTTTTTTACTTTTAACTGGAATTAATTCATCTCGATATAGCAATCTTGCTTATTTTTGATAACCAGAATTCTGACTGGATAGTGCATTTATTTCCATTAATTCTTTTAACTGAAATGAAATTCACATACCATAAAGGAGACCATTTAAAATGTACAGTCCTTTGGCATTCACTGAATTCACAAATGCAATCACTTCTTGTAGTTACAAACATTTTCACCACTTCAAATGAAAGCCCAATTAAGCAACACTCTCCATTTCTTGCCCCCATAAGTCTCTGTAACCAACAGTGCGGTATTTGTCCTTAAAGATCTGTCTATTCTGGATATGTCATATAGGTGGATTCATTGGCGATGTAAAATTTTACATCTGACTTCTTTTGTGTATCATAATAATTCCAAAGTTCATCCACATTGCAGCATGTGTCAGTAACTTTTTTCTTTTAGTGACTAAGTAGCGTTTCATTACATGCATAAAACCACTGTGTAAACACAGAGTTCATCTGTCAATGGTCTTTTCTTAAGTTTTAAAAATGGAAAATAATAAATACAGTCCATTGGAAAAAACTGTCAACATAAAGCAAAGTGTTAGGACCATCAGATCTAGAGTCTTGCGTTTCTCTAGCCATCACGGATCTCCACTAAAACAGCATGTGTCATCTAGAAGGTGCTTGGTAGACATTTATGCATTAATGAATGAGCGAACCATTGTGATGTGATATTAAAAATTTGCTTACAGAGAGACTCAGTGCTTCCCATTATGCAAATCCAACTGAAAGGGATATGGCAGGGCATGTACTGGTTGAGTTTACACAGGCCAGCACATAAAGGCCCAGAGCAAGACAGAGTGGATCTGGAGGAGCGAACTAAGAAAGCCAGCACTTGCCTTAAGAATCACTAACTTCACAGGGCAGCAAATAGCTGCCACTTTTATCTTAGGGCCACATGAGAAGGATGCATGCCCTATATTTACACTCTTGCTTGTCAAATCTCTTATATTCTGGTAATAATTCAGGGAGTCAGAGAAATAGTTTATCAACAACCATGAATATGAAAGCTGCTGAAATTAAGACACTGCTGCTTACCTTTTGGAAAGATCAAACCTTACTCTGTGGCATCTGTCACTAGCCACGTATCTAACAGCAAGGAGACAATAAACTCCCCGAAAACAGCGCTAGCTCGAGGAGTCCAGGGGAGGAAGAACTCACCATGCATCTCCAAATATAAATCAAGTGTCTTGCATGTGGTGGTTGAAGAATTTTCTTTGTAAACCGATTTTGTGAGAATAATCAGAATACTTTATTGCTTAAGCACCATTTGGTTATCCTGGGGCTGTAATGGTTTTATTCTGCTTCAGAATTGCCTAGTTTTGCTGTAATTTTTCAAGCTGACAAAGATTTCACAATTTAAGATTCAAAAATAAGTGCTGGAAAATGATAAATAATTTTTCAACAAACTGGGCATGTGGCACATGTCTGTAATTCCAGTGCTTGGGAGACTGATGCAGGAGGATTTCTGTAGTTTGAGGCCAGCCTGCGTTACATAGTGAGACCTTGTATCAAACAAACAAACAAACAACTAAAAAGAATAATTTTTCAACAATAATTTGTGACTTATGGATTTTTCCAAGAACTAAGTACAGTTTTCATTTATTGCACTTTGATATATGTTATTGAGGAATATAGAAAATTAAGAGGCTGCCAGAAATACATACAAGAGGACAACACAGTATGGCATTTGAAGAAAGGTTGTGGAAACTGATGTAATTTAGCTTTAAAAAGATGATATTTGAAGAATTATGTGCTGACCAGTAGGGTCTTTCTTCTTTTTTATTAAGGAGACATAATGATGAACTTAATAAGTATAAGAAAATAATATGCATATTGAATTCAAAACATTGTCCATAGATATCCTGGGCCAATTCTATAACTCATTTGACCTTCAGTTTCCCCATATGAAAAGTACATAACAGGACAAATTACCTTATGAGGAATTTGGGAGCATTAAGTATGCTCAGCTTTACACCCTCATGCACAGTAAAAATTCAATAAGTATAAACTATTTTTATGGTTCAGTGTCAAGGACATTTAAATACTGGTGTGGATCATCAAAGGAGTAGATCCTTCCTCTGTGACCACTGAGACAATGGCAGCTTTATGTCTGTCTGTAAACCACACTCTCTTGCATATGATCCATTTAAATATTTACTAGCCCACAACTGTAGATGTGAACTATAAATAAGGAGCAACTGTTGTAAATATCATTTATACACTGTCACTGTTGGCTGGCTGGCTGTCTATCTATCTATCTATCTATCTATCTATCTATCTATCTATCTATCATCTATCTATCTATCTATCTGTCATCTATTGTTGGCAATTTAAATTCCATGTTTGTCACCTTGGGAAGTTGCAATCAGAGCCTCGTTGCTGAGAGGCTACACTAAATCTTCCAGTCTAAGTTCCTGTGGGTGCCATCCTCTTACCTCTTAGAATGAAGCGAAACACTTCCATTAGAGAGCCCAAATCTGCATCTCTTTGCCTGATATTTTCTTTGAAGCTAAGGGTGGCTCCTATTCCTGGGCAGGTATCAGGACCAGGGAACTAACACTTTCCAGGAACAGCTATAGCCAGTGATTATTTGGAACTGGTAGTTCTTTTTTTTTTTCGGTTTTGTCTTTTTTTAAATACATTTAACTGCCCTGGTGACAAAATTTTCTTTTATACTGTTTTCGCACAAAAATCAATCCCAGTCAGCCTCATGACAATGCGCCCTTTGTTCGCTGTCTGTCTCGCTTTCCTTCTACTCCTTCCAATATCCAAGATCCCCTTTCCCTCTGTGTCTCTATAGGAGGGAGAAAAGGAGGAGGAAAGATACGTAAACTTGAAGCTGTGTGTTCTCAGCAACCGCGCAAGAGGCAGAGTGTGCCAGGCACGGCATTAGGCACTATCCAAGTACTGTCCCATTTAATCTCTACATGAAATCCTGAGCGAGAGACAACTCTTCTCAGACCTTTTACAGATGAGTACAATAAGGCTAGAAATAGTGAGTGGGTTTTGGCCAATCAGTTTTCCTCGGAGAACCATTGTAATTCTGTAGCACCTCAAAGTCCATCTTTCATCAAAGACATAAGTAGACAAAATCTTAGCCATTCTGCTATGCTATCAGTAGTTTTGAAATATTTAAATTTTTTTGAAGTTTAAAAATTTCAGAGCCTAATGAAGCTTTGTCTTCGGAGCTTCACTACTTGAATGGAATTTGGCATAATATTGTCAGTTAACACTTGAAGAGAGTTGGCCAACTTGGTATAACTTTAAAATTTATTTCTGTAAATACTATTTTTAAATTGAAATAAGTGAAAAGTAAAATGGAATGTATCCTTTGACAAACAGCTGTGAAACCCCAGACACATCAGTGCTTCTGAGCAGCTTGCATTCCTATGCCATGTTAGAGCAGGACGGGGAAAGAGTGGGACAGAGACAGTTTGGGGGCCCAGGTCGCACTGCCTTATTCTGCTTTTGCTGCCATAACAGAACGTTTGAGACTGGGTAATTTACTGCAAACAGAAATTGACCAGCTCACTGTTCTGGAGTTTGGGAAGGTGAAGGTCCAGGAGCTGACCTCTGACGAAGCACTTTCTGCTGCAGCACTCGTCACCCGGTGAAAAGTGACAGAGAGTAGGAGGGCAACCACAGGTACCCTTCTGAGATGATGCCAGCCACGTGCAAAAAGTGGAGCCCTCTGACCCAGTCCCACCTCCCAAGACTGTCGCAAAGGTAGCTAAATTTCAACATAAATCTGGAGGGGACAAACACTCAGAGTACTCCAGTACTTTCTACACATGACCAAAGCCTCAAGGGAAAATTCACAGGACAACCAACTATTAATCTGCCAGAAATCTAAACACAAGATAAAAACTTAAGATTTCCAGATAAAAACATTATTTGAAATGCTCCATTTCTATAAAAGTCTTCTTGTTTTGTTTTATTTTTGTGGGCTAGGGATTGAACCCGGACCTCACACATGCTAGGCAAGCACTTTAATAGATTTTTAAATACCCACATCTTCTGAGGTCCTAAAAGCTACAGAATACGGAGACTAGATTTTAAGCAGAGCTGTTTCAGGACAAAAATCCCACAACAAGCATTTAGGGCATTTTTCCAGCAGCTTCTTGATTCCAGTCTCCTCCTAAGACCCGAGTAATGGTCTCGGTCTCTCATTAACTTTAAGTAGTCAGTGAGGAACACTCTGGAACTGTTAGCTTGCTGATCCGATGGTAATTCCTCTTTAGGCTGAAGAGGGAAAAAATCTGATGCATTCATCTAAAATCTTTATTTGCTAAGGGAATTTGCTTTGGCTAATGCAACTGTTAAGACCTGTTGGTTCACTCCAAGGTCAAGGAACATTTATGTAAGGGCTCTTCAATAACATTCTTTCAGCTTGGCAAGCACAGAATGCCCTGATGCCAGTTTTCCCTCTTTTGAGTATTAAATTTGTGTATGGCTTCCTTTGACTTCCCCAACATTTTGAATGTTTTAGAAAATGCAGATAAGATCATGTAGCCGTAAAGGCATTTATTTTATTTTTATTTCCTTTTCACTTTCTTTCTTGATTTTTCCAAAGCCCTGTTTGGAAATGATCATAAGCAAAGCCTGCACTGTGACGATTTTTTTGTTTAACTAGGCCAGTCATTTTGCTTTAAAGATGCTTCCGAGGAATCTTATTTGCATTTCCCAACATGTGTTCTGCCAACTCTTAACTCTGAACCCTGGTCCTTAGGGATAACAGGTGTCATTCCGTGAATGTGCCCTATGGTTACATAAGTATAGGTGTTCTAGAAATGTGAGCAGCACACAGCTCTCTTTCTTCCACCCCATACTGAAGAGATTTAATTTCTCTTGAGCCACATATCTGCTAATCCTGGGAGCCCTGGGGTATGGGTAGAGCCTCAGACACTGGGGATCCTTTTGGTTAGAATTAGTATAGGGCTTCCCTGGACCATAGCATGAAAACCAGGGGCAGTGAATACCGAGAAAGTCTGGGGGAGGTAGCCACTGAATTCCAGGTGAGTGGCGTAAGTCTCACCTTGCTAAGTGTCCAAGACAAGGAGGGATCAGAAAGGCCAGTTTGTCTTGGCCCTGCCATGAAGTGGTTAGAAAGTTCTGCAATACCTGATACCTGCCTTTCGCCATGAGCCCCAGGTCCTGATCACCCTTTTTGCTGTCTCACCGTGAAGAAAGATGACAGCCCACTTAGGAGTCCCCCAACAGAAGAAAGAAAAAACAAGCTGAACCATCAGCACATGCCATGGGAATATAGAGACAGAGGCACTGGGAAAGAGGCAGGTGAGAACACTTGAAGGGGATCCAAGTGTTAGCCCCAAAATACTCTAGGTTAAAAATATGGCTCGAAGGCTAATATACTAAGTACGTGAAGTAACAATCTCTGTTGAAACACAAATTGGTGGTCCAGAAGACCACATGCAAGAAATAATGTCAAACATGGAGTAAAAAATTAGATGGAAATTAGAAGAAAAACAAAGAGTAGAGGGTAAATCTAGAGATACAATATTAGGGAAGTAGGTATTCAGAGGGGAAAAGAGCAGACACTGGAGAAGCACTAGAAATGTGAGAGAGGGGCAGGCCCAGTATAGGCACAGATCCACATGCAGCTAGAAGTTCTACTTGCCTCAAGGAGTCAGTTTCTATATTATTCTATCAATTGTTTGAATGAAGCCCACTCAAAATTTTGGAGAGTAATCTGTCTTACTCAAAGCCCTCTGATTTAAATACTAACCTCATCAAAAAGTATCTTCACAGGGACATCAATAATGTTTGACTAAATACACAGGCACTGTGTTCCAGCAAGTTGACATACAAATTAACACTCACAATTAGAAGAAATTAGGACATCATACTACATATTCATCTTTCACGAACAATGAATAGCTCTATAAGATAAAATATGAAGTGGATTTTATTCTATAGAAGATCACAGAATTAGGAAATCAAAGTTTCATTGGATAAGAAGTGAAGCCTATTGTTTTTAGAAGCTAAAATATCTTCTAAATTTTAAGTTAAATCGCTGTCTTAGTTACTTCTTCATTGCTGGGACAAATACCCAACATGCACAAGTTAAAGGAGGAAAAGCTTATTTTAACTTACAGTCTGTAGAGGTTTCAGTTCCTAGCTGACTGGCTCCAAGGCAGGGTGGTATGGCAGAGGGTCTGGACAGGGGAGAAACAGTCCATGGTAGGGTAGGTGGGAAGCACCAAGCAGCACCTTGCCTTCTATTTTTCCTTTTTTATTCAATCCAGGCAACAAACCTATTGAATGATGCCACCCATATCTACAGTAGGGCTTCCATTATCCACACCCAGAACTATGCTAAATTAATTTAGTTATCACACATCCATGACCCAGCCACCCCCTAAAAGCACCAACTATCAGTGCATGAGGCTTTGGGGAACATCTAGATATAAGCTATAGCGATCACTTTAAGAAAATATCTCCCTTTTGAGTAAATGTTGGACAATGTTACAGGGAAACAGCTTCCTCCCCAGATACCTTCCACTAAGGTGCTATTTCTGTGGTCCCAGAGGTGCCTGGGTTAACCCATGTCCCAGCATAATCTCTGTACCTTTTTACCTCCCTGCTTCCTCTCTTTGTTTACTGTTTCCTTCTGACATTCCTCCCATCTTTGTTCATTTGTTGCTATTGTCTTCAGGAACTGACTAGTAGATCATGATAGCTTACAAGAAGTAAATTGACATACTTTTAATAGATAGTCCAATATGAAAATCATATGCAGCTCCCATCTGTTTATTTGGTATTTGTCTTTGATGCAAAAGAAAGGAGCAAAGTAAACTCATTTTACAGAACAACAAAGAAATGAGAAATATGTTCAAATTTACTGGTAAACATAATGAATGATAAAATTTGCCTTTTCTCTGCGATCCAAATGAAATTTATGTAATTTAATAATGTACATAACTGAATAAAATAGTTTTATTTTTTAACAATAGCTTCCTTTGAAATAGGTTCCCCCCCAAGGTTGGCATCTTGTTGCATATTTAATTACTCTATTTTCTGTCCCTTAGGAGTTCCAGATGTTAATATATCTTTAAAAAAGAGTTTCATTATGGAATGACACGCATGTCTTATTTGCTTATAATGACACCAGCCTGCCAAATTCCCCAAGCAGCAACAACAAAACTTTTACAGCTCTTTTAACAGCTCATCTGTATTCTTGCAGCAAGATTCTTTGCTTAATAACTCTTCCTTGGGTTGGACCAAGGTCATAACTAATGTGTCTACACTGCAGTTTTTGGAGAATGCTGACAATTTTATCCCTTAAAAGAGATGATAAATGAGGCTCTCAGTAATATTTCTTTAAGACTGAGAATAACTATACAAAACTCTGAAGAGACAGTAAAACTTTTTGATGTTTTCAAAGTAATTAAATGCTGGGAAAAATGTACAGCCTCAGGCAAGCACCAAAGACAGTGGTGTGTAGTAGTGATTCTTGTTTTCCAGGAGCTGCTAAAAGTGCCAAAGTCAAGGGAAAACATCACCAGCTTTTTTTCTTTCTTTCTTTCTTTCTTTTTTTTTTTTTTTTTTTGTGGCACCAAGGATCAAACTCATGACCTAGCACTTGCCAGTCAGGCACTTAGGCCACTGAGCTAAATCCCTGGCCCCATCATCTTTTGAGAGAGGCCTGAGTGTAACCAACCTGAGTGAGGCCTCTTTAGACATAGGAATGATACAGTTGTTTTTGAGATTGCTCTAGCTGCCTCCGAGATGGGAGGAAAGAAGTTTATCCATTTCCAGAGATTAAAAGAGAAAAGGGCAGATTTTTTAAAACATCTGAATGCAGAACCCAGCAGGTGAGTTAGCACATCTCTCACTGTAGGGTATTTTCTTCCCCCTCACTTCTTTCAGCTGCAAGAAGACAAGGACTGTGTCTGACTCATTTTTGTGTCTCTGAAACCTCACACTGGTGGGGCATAGTGTCACCTCATAATACGAGCACCTGAGAGGCTGAGGCAGGAGAATTTCAAGTTCAAGGGGAATTTAGAAAGATCTTATCTCAAAACAAAAAATAAAGCCTGGGGGTGTAGCTCAGTGTGAAGGCCCTGAGTTCAATACTCAGTACAACAAAAAAGACAGAAATATTGGTTAGTTAAATTAATTGCTGTAATTCCTACTTTCTCTCTGTGATGCTGCTATTGTAGAATCTTAGAATAACTAGGACTGAAATAATAATATCATCCATGTTTTTCAATCAACGTATAAGAGAAGACTTAGCGGCAGGATTGAAAATACAACTTTCATCTCTGAATTAAGTTCAAAGCTTCTTTACTCAAAGAAGATAAACGTTAACTTCTAGCAAGTTCAACCCAATTAGAATTTCTCAGAACTTTTCTTAAACTTTCTCCTAAAGTCTATCAACAAACAGTTATGCTTCCCTGTGTTTACTCACTTGGAGTGAGCGTTTCACTGTCTATGTTTGGTTCTTTCTAATACTGACCTTGCGAGGAGCTAAAATTAGACAGTTTAGAAGTTGCAAACTGGTGCTTTGCACCCAAATCTGGCCCACCACACTGGTTTTATTTGGTATCTTTAGAGTGAGTGTTTATATTTGGTATGGAGGGGTCCTTGTGACTATCCTTAGGTTCAATAATTAGCTAGATGGACCCACAGAACAGAGAAATGATGCTATTTTCATGATTATATTATTAATTACCCCCCAAAATACAGGTTAGAATTAGCAATAGAAAAATGTGTATAGGGCAAAATCCAGGAGACACCAGGAACAAACTTCCAGTTGTCTCTCCCAGTCGAGTCATGGGCACAGTGCTTGACTCCCACAAGAGCTGTTCAGCCGGCGTTCAGTGTCGCTGAGCAGGAAAGTTCAGCTAAGCCTTGCTGTTCAGCATTTCATCGGTTGTCACAAAGCTGTAGCTGACCTAACTCTCCAACTCCTCCAGAGGTCGAGCAATAAATACAGAGTGACCCAAAGCCACTGCTGCAAGTCACACTGTTGTGCGACCTGCTGTGGTCTAAGTCCTTGTGAAGACAAAAATCTCTTATTAGATAGAATACACCAAGAGTTGGGAGGTTACCTTCTAGGAAGCAGGCAAGGGCCAAGCCTCTCTTTGGAATGAGTCAGGTATGGAGAACCAAGACCTATT
>RJWT010049036.1:0-11064 GCA_004365215.1 Cuniculus paca
GGTGGCTCACGCCTGTAATCCCAGCACTAGGGAGGCTGAGACAGGCGGATCGTTGTGAGTTCAAGACCAGCCTGGGCTACAAAGTGAGCTCAAGGCCAGCCTGAACGCCATAGTGAGACCCTGTCTCAAAAACACCAGGGCTGGGGATCTGGCTCAGTGGTCTAAGCGCCTGCCCAGCAAGCGCAAGGTAGTGAGTTCAATCCCCGGTGCTGCAAAAAAAAAAATTAAAAAATAAAAAAAAAAGAAGATACAGATTTCTTAATGGTACATTTTTTTAGTTATGATTTTTTTTGTATCTTTTTACCTCTTTTTATTTTTCCCTATCCTACCATACTACTATCAACTCACATAAGATTTTGGGAATTCACCTCCTTAGCATTTACCACAAAATGCTTCTTATAATAAAATTTGAATTTTTATACAATAACAAATATTTATAAACTTTTGGTAGCATTTATCTCTAAAAAATATACTAAATAAGAAAATACTTCTTAGAGAATGATATTGGAAAGTATTAAAGCTTCAGGATTTAGATTTAGCAACTGAAACATAAAGGAAACAATAGCAGTTCATAATAAGATTGTAATGGCAGTTAAATCAAACAATTTGCTAAACAGCAATTGGTCTCTGTGTAGCAATCAAAAGTCCTATTATCTGTGTTTCTGTTAATTAATTGTATGTAGAATTGCAAAGAGAAACTTGTGATTTAGATTTCCTAAGGAATTTGGGTTATTTATTTAATACATTACTGTATTTTGTCTCTTATTTTTGATAAATGAGTGCAGTAAAGGAAAATTAGGGTTCTTATATAGCTCAATTTCTATATTTATTTATAGAGAACCACTAAAATTTAAAAAGTCTATCAAGTGGCAAATATTTTTGTTAGGTTTTTTTTTCTAAAAAGCACAAGATATAATTAAGATGGGGGAGTCTGCATCAAAATAGTTCATTAATAGACTGTCCAATTTCAATTACAATCCTTGGCATGCAGATTATTTTCATGCAATATATTTTTCTTGTAAAGACATCCTGGAATTGTTAATAAGTCAAAGATCAAAAAAGTTACACATCCACTGGGTCTGTGTCAAAGAATTCAGGCAACAACCTCAAGAAGATCCCCTCACCCAAACAAAGATGACTTTGAACACCAATGAGAGTAGTGATTTCAATGTAACAAAATTCTTCTAACATAGTTAATCTATAAATTTAAAATAATACCAAAAAAATGAAAATTTAAAGTTAATTAATTACCTTTGGAAAATGATAAAGGATCAAGTATAGTGGTACCTTGGTTCATGAACTTAATTGGTTCCACAATTCTGGAAAAGATAACCATATTTGTGTTCATTGGGGAAAGATGCTCAGGGTCATGTTCATCACCTGATGAAGAATTCACAATCAAAAATGAAATTTTACTAAACACTTCTGTTTCCAAACAAAATTGTTCACAAACAAAAGCATCTGTGAACTGAGGCAACACTGTAATTATACAGGAAAGTAAAGCAAATGCTTATTTTCTTGTAAGAACTTTATGTTAGTGATACTGTGACAGACAGATTTCAGGCTCTCTGTATGGTAAGCAAAGAATTGCAAGTGTGCATTCAGTGGTAAAACAAAAAGTAGCTACATTTATTGCAGATGATGGGAAGATACACTCTGGGCAAGTCCATGCAGCAGAAATGCAAAGGTTGGCTTGAACAGAGGAGTGATGTTGTGACAATAGGAAAATAAAAAGCGCACAGATAAATCAGGCTTTTGTATTTTAAAAGAAGCGCATCCCAGCCTGTTGTATCCTACTGGGTCTCTGGATAAAATTGACAGGAATGAGTGGACAGGGTGCTGTATTCTTTCAGAGGCACCATAACACTCATGCCTGCCAGAATCCACTCTGACTGAATTATATGCATGAGACGCTATCCATATTTATGAATCATTAACAAGGTTCAAATGGGAAAAAGATTCTGAAGGTGAGCTCCCAAAAGATCTAGTATGCATGTACTCTGGCCTAGAACTATAAAGATTTTTCTGGACCTTTGTTATTTTATTTCTACTTTTTTGAAGATAATGAAAAGAAGAAATGGCCTTGTCATGTTGCCCAAATTCAGATGGGTAGAAGGGGAGTGGTTTCCAGCCCCAATTTTGCTACCTGTACTGTTATAAACAAATAATTGCTGCCAAATTTGTATAAAAATCACCTAGCCAAGACATGGAAGTTTATTTGCAATATCATAATTAATCTCTAGTGAATTACATGAGCTAGGTAATGTAATAATTATTAACTACTGAGATCACATACATACACACACACATCAGACATTACAGATCTTCTGCAGAAGTATATAGAAACTCTAAAACATCAAACTTGAGTCTGAATAACCCTCTACTTTTAAGTATAATTTTACAGAAAACACAGGAGCAAAGCAACATGTTAAATGATATTGTGGGGTTGCAATCAGCAAATTCCAGGAAAAAAGAAAAAAATCTGCAAAAAAAATTGAACTGTGTTCCACAACAAATAATTGTTAAAGAACACACTTAAGGAAGTCTCTATAGATAAAAAGATGCTGCATCCAGCATCGCTCTTGAATTTCCCAGGGAGAGGAGGGTGGAGGATTAAGAAATGGAGACAAGAGTCAGAATGCAGAAAGCTGAGGTCATGTGGAGCCTCCTCTCCAGTTGGGAAAAAAATAACCACCCAATAACTACAGTACATTTCTTTACACACTCAGGAGGTTGATGTCAGTTGAAAACCCTCTGCCTAACAACTTGTTTTCCTGACTCACCTTGGGTGTCTCATGTTTTCAGAGCTGGAACAGTTTGTTCACATGGCTCACCTCAGGTGCTCTATGTTCTCAGGGCTGGCCTTGCTTTAACTTCACATATGTGATCAAGCTCCAGCTTCAGTCACTCCTCATATCTCCTCTTTTCTGTTTAGTAACTGCAAGCAATGGGTAGTTAGTTGAAGTTAGAGGAGCTGTGTTTGGAGGACTCTGCTGAAGACCTTTTTATTCTTGAACCCTTTCTATTTTGGGTGAACTTACTCATTTAGGCTAAAGACTCCCAGGCCAAGAATTTTAGATCACTGCATTTAGCAATTTAACCTTTTGCAGACTATTAACCCATAACAGTAGTGTGTTACCAGTGTAGCTGGCAATTGCCAAAAGGTGTTCGTGATTTGAATTTACATATATATATATATATATATATATATATATATATATGACATATTGCTATGCATTGTTTTATATAACTTGTGATTAAATTTTAAACTTTTCTGGTGAATGTTTAAGACCAAGTTAAGGTGTGGCCTGTATTAATTTTTGCTATCTATCAAAGTCAGTTAAGTCTCCTCAACATTTACCTTGGAACCATGTACAGCACCTCTTAGCTCTTCTGTCAGTGTCACCCATCTGGATGAGTCACGGCCATAGCTTGACCAAGTTGCATTCTAAGAAATCTTGGGAGACTCTTCTCTCCTAGCAAGTCTCCTTAGGCACATTATACACTGTTGGTCTCCTTCCTCTGTGGTATAATAATCTCTTTGGTCAAAAGATCAGGGACTCACCTAGTTGTAGGATGTTGCAGCAGAGGTTCTCTTATGTCCTGAGTCCTCACTGACCTCAGAGGGTTGGGGCCAAAATATTGATTGACCTCCTATCTATCTTTGTAGATTTTGGTCCTCAAATCTCAGTTGTCAAACATCCAGAACAGAAGATTAATGACACCACATTTTAAGGGAAGCAGTGAGCTTAATATCACAATTTTATCTGAATATCAAGCACCCTGAAATCCAATGGAAGAACCCTTATTTCCCACCAACCATGGATGTTCTAGTAGTTGAATCCCTGTAGAATATTAACAGACAACAGTTATATAGTTTTACAGAGAAAATTTTAAATCAAAAGCCATGCATAATATTGTAGCACGACAATTATAAGGACATTTCTGAAACACACCTAAATTTCCGTTTTAACATAAAATAGCCTTTTTAGTCAATCATCTCTATCTAGTACATAAGAAGCTTTTACCCAACTTGTTGACCTATAATGGGATATCACTGAAGAAATTTGTGACATTGTCTGAACTGTTTAATGTCTAGGCATCACTAAGTATAGTGACACATGCATAGTATATACATGACATAAGTCTGTTAAAAGCACATGTCTCAATCTGAAGGAAAAGTCCATCACCATAAACAATTCCTGTTTTACATATTGGAAGACCTGTACAACTGAAGACATGAATACATTTAATATACCACAGAATTAATAACCATCATCATAGCAATAGAAAAGCTTTTGTTTTTCAATTTAGTTTTGAACCAAGGCATCTTTAAATCAGAAAATCTTATTGTCCCATTTTTAGAAAACTTAATCTTTTGATGATGACCAATGTAAACATATCACAATAATAGATTTTAATAACATTTATTGGGGTGTCTCCCATTAATGGGGGATCACTGGGGCCTCCCATTAATGAACAAAGGCTAGGATATGATTCTTCCCAGGCAGCTGCTTCTTTATTCACCAAAGGAAGCTCTGATCAATAATCTTTCAAGCCCTGAAAGGTCCCCACTTTGTTACCTTAATAAACTTCTGATGATCTATGAGAAAACCAATTTTGGTATAATTTTGACAAGCTGGCAACCCAGGTGGAAGCATGCTTTTTAAAACTATAAGCCAAATTAAATTATAAACAAAATGATCCAAAAATAGAAAAGAAAAAAGAAATTTAAGAAAAGCTGTGAACAGATTGGACAAACAGACAAATAAATACACACAATTTTCTTACAAAATCAGAGTGCACTCAAATATATTTTTGGCCCAATTATAATAAATCTTTTACCATTTAGAAATTTGTAATTATAAATAGACTAGTCAGAATTTTTTGTAGGTCAATTAGCAGAGATCTCTTGCAAGAATTTGGAAGGAACAAAATATTTTATATTTTATATGTGTTATATATATATATATTATATATATATATATATATAATATATATATAGTGTTTAATTTTGTCTTAAGAATACTGGCAACTTTCATTTGAAGGGTCACACTGTAACTGTGCTTCCCCTACAGGTGCAGTAGAGCAATTTTGGGCAAAATGTCCCTTACCCCTGCAGCTTAAACAAGTAACCTTGTTCCTTTCCTTTCCTTCAGGCTGTGGATGAATAGTCTGAGTGACAGCTGATGCCAAGGCAGCCCCCTGATCATATGAGGGGCCAATGTCTGTGCAAATTCGAATTATCTTAGACAGCACAGCCTGTTTTTTGTAGGCTTGTAAAGCCTCTTTACACCATTTATTTGCATTTTCAAAGGGCAATTGCTGAACAAATAACTTACCAGCCTCTGTATTGTTGAAAATTCTCCCACTGGTTTACAATAAACATGCCACAAAATCCTGAAAAGTTTCATCAGGACCCTGGCAAATGAAGGTCAGATCGAGGGATGTCTCACCCTTTGAAGGAAGTTCCCTCCAAGCCCTTGTGGCAGCTATTTTAATTTGTTCATAACCTTGTAGTTCAAAAATAAGTTGATTATTTGTGGCAGCAAAGGCACCTTCTCTTGTTAACATGTCTTTTGTAGTGGCCATGTTGCGAGCAGCACTGTGAATGGTTTGATCCACACACAATTCAAAAAATTTTCCTCCCACAATAAATAATCCCCCACACTTAAACATGCTTTAGATATTCCTTTCCAATCATTTGGAGCCATAACCTGTTGTCCCATGAGCTCTATAAAACCCAGGGTAAAAGAGACTATGGGGCCATCGGTAGCAGTTACTTGTTTTAGTTCTTTTAAGGTTATAAAGTGTACAGCTTGATGAAGACATATAATTTGTCCCAGATTATTGGGATCTTGGAACTCACCAACAGCATAGACATGTTGAAAACCCTCCAGGGATTCTTATGCTCCCCTGACTTCTTTTGGCACCAATTGCAATGGAGAAAGAAAGGATGACTCTATTCTATAAAGGGTGGAAATCTCAACCTTTGATGCAGCAAAATTTTTCTGACCTGAGAATGCAGAAGTAGCCACATGTAGTGCAGTTAAAGTTATCATAATACTGATAACTTTGGGCAGCTGTGAAATGGAAGTCGCAGTGAAATACTCCTCTAGTAGAGTAGGGTCTTCTTTGCCCCAACCCCACCCCAGTTCCTTCCTTATCTGATAGAGCAAAGCTAGAGGGTTCAAGCTGTATAAGGAGGACTGTTGCTCCACTATCCTTTTTCTGCTAGGGGCTGTTTTAAAGTGGTGCTCCTAGCTAAATCCTCTATGGTTGTCTCAACAGGTATGCAATCACTGAGACACTCCCTGATGCAGGTGCACAACAAAAAGGTAAATACAGGAATCATTAATACAACAAGCATTTGTGTATATATGTCTGTTGTTCTTGAGAACCTGTTTGCCCCATGTTTTACACTTGGGGAAGTCAATATTGATAATATCAAAACACCTTTCCTGTATGCTTCCTGTGAGCCTGTTTTGCTCTTTTGCTCTTGTGAGCCTGTTTTGTTCAGAGCGTGCACTTGGAGGTGTTTTCTTATCTTCTAAATGAGGAGTTTCCTCATGCCCCGGCTCTCTGTTCAGGGCCAAAATGCCACGTCTAGTGCAGTACTCAAATTTCACAGGGGGTGATGGTGGAGAATGAAGAAATTGAGACAAGGGTCAGAATGCAGAAAGCTGAAGTCATGTGGAGCCTCCTCTCCAGTTGGGAAAAAAATAACCACCCAATAACTACAGTACATTTCTTTACACACTCAGGAGGTTGATGTCAGTTGAAAACCCTTTGCCTAACAACCTGTTTGCCTGGCTTATCTGAGGTGCCTCATGTTCTTGGAGCTGGAACAGCTTGTTCACATTGGCTCGCCTCAGGTGCTCTGTGTTCTTGGGGCTGGTCTTGCTTTAGCCCCACAGGTGTGATCAATCTCCAGCTTCAGCTGCTCCCCACAGAAAGAGATTTAAAACACCTATCAGGCTATCAAAATATATGGGCTGAAATGGATTCCTTTTCCAACAAGTCACAAAATTACTGTATTTAAATTAATATTAATTTTTAAAAATATTTTTAAAAGTAGATATGATAATATGATTATATTGTTTAACATTTCTTTAGAGCTTGTTTAAATCTATAGCATATTTCTGATCTTTTACTGTAACTTTTAAAGAAATGTTGAAATATATATGAATGAATAACTGACCAAATTCTCAGTTTTACTGCCTACTCTTATTTTAATTCTCACTTCTGTGGCTGACTACCAGATTCTACTGATAACCCTTCTCTAGTTGGCTACCTATTCATAAACTGACTAAAGTGCCTTTTACAGTAGTGATAACATTATTCTGGAACTGAAAGTGATGGTCTCACGTTATAAAGATAGGAAATATCGCTGAATGACACACTTTAAATGGTGAGCTTGGGGCTGAGGATGTGGCCCTATGCAAGAGCAATTGCCTAGCTAAATTTTACACTATGTGTGTTTCACAATTAAAAAAAAGCCTACCACAATGAATTAAAAAAAAAGACATATAATAATGACTTTTTACAGGTATTTCAAAATCAAATGATAAAGAAGAGTAGAAAACTACATGTAATTCAAATAATTTTATCTGTAATTATTCTTTCTTCTAGAAATAGTTTCTCCACATCAGGGCATACTTTTTAATCTTTCATAATAATTTGGTGCAAGAGTGAAAGAAGAAATAAAATCATGAACATATATTCATATATATGTTTTTAGTATAAAAGCAGAACAAAGCTTTGAAGAATAAAGAAAAATGTTACAACATTAATTATGCAAATTTAAACTTTCCTTTTTTTAAGGCAACGTGTAAACAAGGCATCGGTCAGGGTAATTTTCTCATCTGAACATGGAATGAGGGTAATGGCGTTCCATTTCACGTGCTGGAATTGCCTGAGACAGAACACTCAGCCTTACAGACATGTTATCTGCATCTGGTTATTCTGCTGCATTCAGTCTAAACATCCTCCATACCACAACAATCAGTGTTATGCTATGCTTTTGAGTCTTCCATCGAAATTCTCTAAAAATTTTACATATTATGTAGCTAATATTTTTACCACAAAAAATATAACTGGATTTTTTTTATCTTCCCTGAATTCAGATTGAGAATCAAATTACATAAAATTAGACTTTTCACTGGTGGCTATATTTATTATTTAAGATCCATCAGCTCATTCTCAACTTGCAAATTTTCTTTTTAAATTAATGTTCCTCTGGTCAATAATTTAGTGGAAATTGCAATCTGTATATATAACACTATACTGACATTGACAACTTAATTATTTTTATATGAATTACATAACTTGTCTTCACATATAAGTCAACTTATTTGGACAGTTTCAATATCCACTTTGGTTTTATGTTGTAGGCCAATAGAACAACTTTGTCTGATACTTGATCTTTCAATTTTAGTAATATCTTTCCTTCCTTCCTTCCTTCCTTCCTTCCTTCCTTCCTCCCTCCCTCCCTCCCTCCCTCCCTGTCAAACTCTCCTCTTTTTACCTCCCTCTTTACCACTCTCTTGTTTCCAGAAGATATAATCTCAGATCTCTGCAAAACTTCTAAGACTCAGTCCTAGGGTAGAATTCTCTACATTACATCATCAGTTCTAATTTCATCACTTGTTTATTCTTGTTTGGTTTTGTGAAAAACATTTTCACCTACTAAAAAGCACATCTTTATCAACTAGGCATCTGGAAAATAGAGGGAAAAATGAGATTTTTGCATAAACCTCATCCATTGGAGAACAGTTAACTTCTGGAAGAACAATAACTTTATCATATATTTCTAGAGAAGTCAAAATGTATACATTTATAGTATCCAAAGCACATAAAATAAAACAAAAATTCCATCCAATTCAGGTCGTAAAATATCTCTGCTAACAATTCAGTCAATTCAAAATTGAAACTCCCAAGTTTCTCTTGAAGTATTTCTCTTACTCTGTCTTAAGGTAATTTTGAGCTCAGGAGTAAGCTCTTCTATCTTTTGCCTCTAATAAGTGAGATTGGGAATTTTTTTTTCTGGAGCTTTCTTCTGGATCTCCAGTGGAAATACAGCTCATTTCTCATGCCAGTACTGAAGTCACAGTAGTATTGGTCACCTTTCAGAAAGTATATGCAGCTCTCTCCCTCAGTTAGATTAGTTTGTTTGGTTGCTATGGCACCTGCCAGCTGTACTATGGCCGCATCCTCATCGGGGTTATCCACCATGCTCTTGAGCAATGTAACAGGCATCACATCCTCCTCAGGGTCACCTAAGAAATCCTAGAACTCTTCTAATGGATACCAATAAGAAATCACATCATTTCTTTTGTCCTCCTCTTCTTTCCTTTCTTTTCCTCCTCTTCCTCCTTCTTTGCCTTCCCCTTTTTTCTTCTCCTTTTTTCATCTTTTTCCTGTACCTCCTCCTATTCCTCCTCTTCCTTGTTCTTCTTGTCATGCTTTATTGAGACAGCAGGTGGGACAGTTCTAGTGACAAAAAATTATTTTACAAAAGTTGCGATTCAGTCAAGCCTGCTGTAAAAACCCTTGGGTAATCACACATAGATGTTGACCCACAGCAGAAGGAAGAAGACTCCATGGTTCATGAAGAACGAGGCTACCAAACAAATGGGACATTCTTTATAGATATCCAGCAGGTGGATGTGTCTTATAGTTAATACATTGTGTCAACTTGAGAAGTTTAGAAGTTTAACTGAGAGACTCAGCAGGGAGCCAGGGTTCTTACTTTGTAAATATCCTCATCCTGTGCAAAGGAGGGCCAGGACATTTTGAGTGTTACACCCACCCTGAAGGGGGGGGCGGGTGGCCTATGTACAATATAAGGGTAGAGAAGAGGCTTGCATTTTGCTCTTTTGCTCTGGCTGCTGCCTTGAAGTTTTGTCTCTGTGCCATGCCACCCTGCTTTGCAGCCAGCTGATTATGGACTGAAACCACCAAGAACTGTAAGCTAAATAAACCTTTCCTTGCTTCACTTTGGTGTCAGGTGTTTGTCTCAGCAATGATGAAAAAGTAACCAAGACAGAATTTGGTACCAGTGGAGTGGGGTCGTTGCTGTGACTGTATCTGACCATGTGGTTCAAGAGCCTTTGGGAATGGCTTGTGGGAAGAGTTTGGAAAGGTTCAGTACTGTCGCCTGAAAGAATAGCCCTGGACCAGCTTAGGCTGTTCTGTAGGGGAGATTCTGGTCAGAGCTCAGGAGACCAGAAGGCTGATAGAAAGCCTGCTGGTAAAGACCAGGCTCAGGAAGTTTCTGCTGGGAAGAACTGCAATGGTTGTTGGACTCCAGTTGATATGTGTTATGGCCTGGCAGAAAGTTTGTCTGCATTTTGTTCATGTCCAGAGACTTAGGTTAAGGATGGTGGACTAACTAATCTGGCAAAAGAAATTTCAAGGCAGCCGAATGTTGAGACCGTGGCATGGATATTGTTGGGGGCTTTTAGCCAGATTTCCATTGTGAACCAAGAGCACAAAACCCAGAAGGGTGATTTGAAACATGAGTTTGACCACAAAGGAAGCTCCAGTAAAGATATGAACTGTAAAGATGACCTGAAGGTAGTCCCAAAAGCAGCAAGTCTCGAACCTTTGCAGCTTCCAAACTGCAAAGGTGGAAGACTTTGCTTTGAGGAGAAAACCTCAGAGCACCATGTTCCAGAATGGCAGCAGAGGCCCCAAGAGGTTCCAGAATGGCGGCAGCATAGAGAATCTGTTCCTCACAATCAGGTTTAGAGTGCCCAGCAATCCAGGCACTCGACCCCTACAGCCAAGAGAAAGGAAAGCCTGGCTACTGCTCCAGCTGGCAGCAGACCTCGGCATCATCCACGTGGTGCTGATTTTAGGTGCACACAGAATGTGCAAGTTCTAAGGTTGAAAAGGCTTCCACCCTGATTTCAGAAGGCCTGGGAGGCCAGGCAGTGTGCCCCTAAGAGGGCAGTGTGTGAACTTGTGAGTGTGAAGCCAAAAGTCAGTGGAAGCCCCAGTGGAGACCCCAGAAGTTTGGAAAAACCAGGAACGTGGATCATCTGAGAAAACCTGCAATAA
>RJWT010049037.1:0-11056 GCA_004365215.1 Cuniculus paca
AAAGAACTCTCATGAGGAAAATTTTTAAAAGCTTATATTTCTTCAGAGTTATGCAAATTGTCTTCAAGAATTTTTAATGTCTCTTTTTTGACAAATTTAGAATGCAAGCTGTATGTCAGAGTTCCAATATTTAAGGTTATCTGGTGCTCTGTTCTTGTCTTGAGCTGGCCCTGGTATACACCTAATATGTAGAAAGTTCTCAATAAATATCACTGAGAAAACACTGATATTTCTTAAAAATAATACCTCCATAAGCATAATAACTCCTGTTGTAATTCTTGCCAACACAGAGAACTAGAAATTTTAAAAAGCTAACCAAGCCCATGACCACAAGATCACTGATCCAGATCATGAAAGAAAACAATTCATTAAAGAAAACATTTTGTCAAAAAAGGCTAGCATTAAAGTTTTTAACAGACTTTATTTTTCAGAACAATTTTAAGATAACAGCAAAATTAGGGCTGGGGATTTAGCTCAGTGGCGTAATTGCCTGCCTGGCAAGCTCGAGGTCATGAGTTCAATCCCCAGTGCCGGCAAAAAAAAAAGATAGCAGCAAAATTGACAGGAAGACATTCATTGCTGGTAGGAATGTAAAATTGTGTAGCCACTTTGGAAGACTCTTCGTCAGCTTTGTATTTTCAATTCCACCATGCAATCCAGCAGTCACACTCTTGGTATATACCCAAAGAATTAAAAACTTCAATACACACAAAACCTACACGCTGATGTTTTTAGCAACTTTTTTTTAAATTACCAAACCTTGGAAGCAACTAAGGTGCCCTTCCATAGTAGATGGATAATGAACTGTGATACATTCAAACAGTGGAATATCATGCTGCACTAAAAAAGAAATCCATGAAAAGACATAGAATAACCTTAACCACATATTACTAAGTGAAAGAAGTCAGTCTGAGAAGACTACATACTGTACAATTCCAATTATATGACAGTCACGAGACAGAAAAAGATCAACCATTGCTAGGGGTTAATGAAGAGAAAGGGATGAATAAACAAAACACAGTGAATTTTTAGGGCAGTAACTCTGCTATACACTATAATAGCAGATGCATATCACTTTACGTCTGTCCAAACCCGAAGTACACGTATCAACAACAGTGAATCCCAATGTAAACCATGGACTTTTGATGGTGTTGTGTCAGTGTGTGTCCATCAGTTGTGATCAGTGTACCACTCTGGAGGGTGATGTTGATAATGGCAGAGGCTATGTACACATAGGGCCAGGAGCCATATGGGAAATCTATTCCTTCTACTCAATTTGCCAAGAAAAACTAATTTTTATAAATAGTTTCCTTACAGTGTCTTATGATTAATAATACCTAGCTTTACTAAATTCTTACTACGTGCTGGGGACAGTTATCTACCTCAACACATTCAGTCTTGAACACCGACCTATAAAGTAGGTATTATCATCTCCATTTTACTGAAGAGGAAATGAGACTTGGAGAGATTGAGTAACTTGCCAAAGGTCACTGTCATAATGAACAGAGCCCAGGACATCATTATGCCACATATCTCAGACCACCCATACTGACTGAAGTCAGCACTTTATCACGGGTACATGGTAACATATGGACATGACTAATAACTATAATGGGATAAGAGAGACTGTGGGGGCCAGGGATATAACTCAGTGGCACAGCACCTGCCTGGCAAGTATGAGGCCCTGAGTTCGATTCCTGGTACCAGAACAAAAAAAGAAAAGAAAGATTGTAGAACAAAAATTTTGATGAAGCTACTTATAAGTTAGTTGTAAAGATCACGTAGAGAGCCACCAAGGGAGAGATTGGGAATATCTTTGCATGATTGACTCATTTTGCATGAGCATCAGGAAACTTTTTTTGTGTCAAGATAGTATTTGCAAAGTTTTTCCCGTCAAAAGATGGAGGGGATTGCTAAAGTCATCTGGTGGCAAAATTTAAGTAGTTTCCAATGATTTATTCCCTAGCTTGTTTTGTTTTAAAGTGTTCTGTTCTTCATTATGTCTAAAATAAAGCAAAATATAACTTCTTCACTTTTTAGTGATTTATAGGCTGTACCCCACTGTGCCCTCACCGGGCATGTACAAAGGGAAGACTGACACCATTAATAATGTGAAGGATGCCCACATCTGGTTGATCCTCCCAGGTGAATCAAGCTAAAGCCTGATTTAACAGATGGATACTATACTGTTTCCTGATGGTAAAACCACCAGATGTTTAGAGATTCCAGAAGTACAAAGGCAGAAGGAAATGTGTTAATGATGAGGCTTCTGGCATACCTTTGAATTATCTTACTTTTTAACACTCCATTTTCTTACACATTGGGTATATGTGCATAAATTTTGTCATCATTTGAATTTTAATTAAAAAAGAATTTTGCTGTAGAATACTTTATTCTAAAAGTAAGAAACAAAGGCTTTGGATACATCTCAGTGATAGAGAACTTGCCTCAAATATGTGAGGCCCTGGATTTGATCCTCAACACAACAAAAAGAAAGAAAACAAACAAGCAGGGTTTTTTTCTATCTCTAAACTGCCAATAATTATTCAAAGTGTGAAAATTGTACTTATTTTTTATTTTATTTTATTTTGGTACCCAAGACCTTTTTTTTTTATGCAACAGCATCTTCCTAAGTTGCTAAATTGTCCAGACTGACTTTACGCTTATGATCCTCCTGTCTCAGCCTTCCAGAATGCTCAGATTACAACCATAACCCATACCAAGCTTCCCATTATGTTTTATCTATAGATGGCCCTTGTGGTGTAACTTGCCTGGTCCTGCTGACTTCTGTCTCCCTACTTGTAACACTCTGACCCTAAAGAAAAGTTGCGCCCAATCTCGTTTGCGAAGGGAAAGGTGTGAAGGCCATTGTGCTGGGGAGTCAGCCTTAGGACCACGGCCTTCAACTTTCCCAGGGTGAAAAATTTTTATCTCACAACTGTCTCTCTTTCAGATGTAAAGCAAGATTGACCTCAATCTATCTGTATACAAAGACAAGATACAATTAAAAATCAACCCCCCCAAAAAAGTGACTTTCTCTAAAAAAGTCTTCTTTCATGTATATTTTTATCAGGGCAAAATTGCCCTAGGGCCACAGATGGAAATCAGAGATATACCCCTAAAAGAGTAAGGCTCAACTTCCCTTCTCCATATTCTTTCTCATACTGCCTTCTGGGTGACTGTTTAATTAGTGGGCAGTGATTCCTAGGTATTATGGAGTTTTTCGTGTTCATAAGACAATAGTTCCTGATGTTTTTCCCACCAGTATATACAGCCATTTCCTACTTTTAAATAGTAGGCTAATCTGAATATTAACTACCTGCCAATTTCAACACACCTCTCCTGTAAGCATTTCCTTCCTGGGCAGGGAGGAAGCCCACATGATGTGGTCCTGTGTAGTTCTTTAACTTTCGTTTTTATGATTGGTACAGAGCATCTGATTATTTCCAGGTGTTTCAGTTTTTCTCATGGCCTCCTTGTTATTTTCCCTCCTTTGAGCTCCTTTGGCAATGAATGTGACCATGAAGTCCAAAGCTATAAAGGATGTGTTCACCACTTCCCTCTTATGTCTGTCTCTTTATTTAACCACAAGTTCACTGTCTTTATCCATGTTAATTCCCCGAGGTATTCACACAGCATTTGTGTTGACTGCCTTAATTTTGATCTTCTCTAATCATTCCCTGCCAGATGGTAGTTAAAGTTTAATGGCCCCTGTAAAAATAGTTCCCTTTCTTCTTTCATCAGTCATGTGTGTTTACTTAGCTAACTGCGGGATGTTCAGAATGAACACAAAGTGGCCACCAACAAAATGAATTCAACAAACACATTGACTTAATACTTTTCATGGTAGTTAAAGATGTTGCCTGCCGTTATCCACCCAACCATTACCTTTTATTATCTCTTCTTTTCTGTTTTGTTAGTTTTCTTCCTTTTTATCTCCCTTGTCAGGTTGTCTGAGGCCTGGCAGTCCTCAGTATGGAACAATTAGGATATGCAGACATGTCCATCTTCGATAGCACTGAAGTACTGGATAGATGACATTTGACATGGCCATAGAGCTTTCCTCGCCACACCCGTGAGATGCAGGAAAGCATCTTGCTTTATGATTCAGATAAAGAAGCAAAGATAATTCAGGAGGCCCCGCAGGAGTTTGGGATAGAAACTTGGCACATTGAAGGAACAAAATCAAGAAGCACGTACATATAACAAAGTCATTTCTAAATAAATATTATGCCCTTTGTGTCTTCAGAGCATCCTACTATCATTCCTGAGCTGGCTAGTTCATACATAGCAATTAACTAAGGATAGTGTACGCCATTCTACAGATGAGGTAGCGAAGATGAGTCATATCACCTGAAATCTTACCAGACCACACACGTGTCTCTATAAGTACCCTGTCACTTAGATTTACATTCAATTTATTAAAATATGTAGGGGCTATTTAAAAGAAAAGAAAACTAACCAAACAAAAGATTATCAGATTTTTTTTTCAACTGAGTGACTTTATATTCGCATATAGCTTAAAATCTATAAAATATGCGCTTCTTGGTCAGGGGTCAGCAAACAACTTGAAGTCCAAATTCATCTCCTTGCCTGGTTTGTAAATAGTTTTATTGAGCATAGTCATGCTCATTCTTTTGTGTTTTGTGGATGACTGCTTTCACACTGCAATAGCAATGTGAAATAGTTGTTGAATAGTTTCAGCAGAGACTCTATGTTATGGTTTGTGTCTAGGTGGCCCCCCCCAAGCCCCATGCAGTCATGGAGGCCACTGAATCTATCATTTGTGAATTGGTTCTTTGTTTAGTGCTGGGTTTAGCGCTGGGATTACTGGTATGAGTGCTGCACTCTTCCACGGATGGAGCCTGAATGCTATATAAGGGAGAGAAGAAGGCATGTTTTCCCTCTTTTGCCCCTCTTCTTGGCATTGTTTGCTCTTGCCACTTGTGGGCCGCCATGAGTGGCTGTCCCCTCAGCCATGCCACCCTCCTTGGAGCCAGGTAGGTATGGACTGAAACCTCCAAACTGTAAGAAATAAACCTTCCCTTCCCTAATTTTGGGTGTCAGGTATTTTGTATCAGCAACAAGAGAAAAGTGACCGAGACACTCTATGACCTAAAAGGTCTGAAAAAATTGCTCCCTGGCTCTTTATGGCAAAAGTTTGCAAACTTCTGTTCTAGGTCTTTGAATTATGACACTGCATGCTATTTCTACGTAAATAACATTTTTCTTATAATTCCAGAATGCTCATTAGGCACTGTTGCTGAGCTTTGCTTAAAATTATGTTGACAGTAAGTAACCTATCAAATACAAAAGGACTCCATACATAATGTCTATCTCAACTATAAAAACCACCTTGAAGAGTTAAGAAACTATGAATGTTCAACTTCTTAATAAACTGAGAAGCAGCTTATGACTACCATACCTCCTATAGCTATCTAAAATATGGACATCATAATCCTTAATCACTGAAAAAGCCAGGTTGTAGTGGCACACACCTGTAATCCCAGAACTTCTGGAAGGCTGAGGCAGGAGGATGGCAAGTTCAAACCCAGCCTGGGCAATTTAGTGACTTTATGAGATCCTCTCTTTCTATTTCTCTCAAAAAAATGTTTTAAAAAGCTCAATGTGCAATCCCTGGCTTCAGTCCCTGGTAAAGAAAAAACAATCATCATTGAAAAATACTAATATTTGACTAGTTTTGTAATTTGCGATAAGAACCATGATCTACCTGGGTACTCATTTTTTAATCTGTGAGTTGACTCTATGTTCATGAGCAAAGCACTTTGGTGTTTATACCCAGGATCCCTCTCTCACCTTGTACCCACGTACATAAGGCTGCTCATTGTTCTTGGTCACTAGCAAACTTCAAGGGAAAAGTTAGAGAGGCATTGCCTATTTCCTATGGGAAATAAATTATAAACTTCTAGTGTGAAAAATAGCACTTCTACCTTTGAAACAATGCCCCAGAATTTATAGTTAGACATTCCTTTGTCTCAAAACTTCTAACTAGCTCTAAGAAGTTTATTCTTCCAATATGTGTGTAAATGAAAAATCACAGTGGCCCAGGTTTATGAATTCCCAGGTGTGCATGTATCTTGTCCTCATGTTCAACAAATTACAATGGGTAAAATTCAAATAGCATATATCCACAAAATTATCTTTAAGCTTTTTAAGCAAGGGAGGCAATAGCAAGAGATGAGAAATGGGTTGGTAAGTAAGCCAGGATATTTTATCACTAACTCCTTGGCATACTTAGTCAAGGATGACTTTGGGCCATGTTTTTTTCAACTGTGAATGAGAGAATGGGACTAGAGGCAGGCTCATATATGCCAAATGTCTGGTTCTTCATAAATTATAAGTGCCATGAAATGTTACTACTGTTATCTTCTATCCACTATGCCTGGGAGATATAAAACTTTATCGTGGCCTGGCATGGTGGCCCACACCTATAATTCCTGCACTCAGGAGGTTGAGGAAGGAGGATCACCACAAGTTCAAGGCCAATCTGAACTATATAGTCAGTTCAAGGTCAGCCTGAAACACACAGCAAGACCCTGTCTCAAAAAAAAAAAATCTTATCATACACTTGATACCACCTAAGTAGGAGTAAAAATTACTATTATTCATAGTTCCTACTAATCTCTTATTTTAGTAAGGAGAAAAATAAGCACAGAGAACAACACAGGTATGAGAAAGCTATTTCTGATTACTTCAAATTTAAAAAAAGGAGGAAGGGGGAGGTAATATCCTATCCAAAAGCTCTGCCACAGTGAGACAGCAATAATGAAGCTGCAGATACGAGGTCATTGATTTCTCCTTCAGGCTAACAGCTGTGAGTGGCTGGGTAGGCTCTGGCCCACACAACCATTCAGAAATTGAGATTCACAACAGATTTTCCCTTTAAACATGTGGCTTCCAAGGTTGCTTTGGTTTTTGCCATGCTAGCCATTAGGAGGACAGAAGCCAGGGCCAGGAATTTGTGAAAGGAAAATTATATCGCTTCTACCTATTTTGCATTGGTAAGAGATTAACCACACATCCACACCATCAGTCCTGCAATGGGGACTGGGAAATAAAACATCTTACCCCAAACCAATCACCTTTTTTCTTATTGATATCTTTATACATTTTATTTTTTTTTATTTTAGGTGTTAGACACACTTCTTCCCAGGAGATAGATTGTATTTTCACTTTTTAAAAAAGTCTTCTGGAAATCTTCAAGCATATGTAAAATAGAGAAAATAATACTCTGAATCCCAATGTACCCATCATCCAGCTCATATTTGATCTTCTTTCGCCTACTTCACCATCCCATAATAGGTTATTCAGTGGGAAATTCTCAGATATGATATAACTTCCTATCTAGATGTTTCAGTATAAATCTCAAAGAATAAGAACTCTTTATAAAAACCATTATACCATGATAAACTAAAATACTGTTATCAATCCAATTATATGTTTTTTAAATGCCTTAGTATATCAAATTATCCAATCATTGTTCAGATTTCACAACTCACTCTATAAATATTCTTATAGTTATTTGTTTGAATCAATATTATACAACCAATTACCATTGATATCCAATAACCACCACAATTAACCAATTAGCTGATATCTCTTAAATACATTTTAATTTGTAGGATCTCTCCCAACTCCTTTTCCTCCCTCCCTTTCATTTTTTGAAATGTTTTTCTTATTGTTGATGAAGTCAAGTTTTTTCCTTATAGAGTTCCCAGGCTGGAATTTTTGTTGTTTGAATCTATGTAGTATAGTGCAGCATATTCCTCTGCTGCCTGTATTTTCTATAAACTGGTAGTTAAATTGAAACACTTGAATAGACTCAGTATCAGCTACTCAACACAATCACTTCATTACGTTTCAATGTAATGTACTTAAATCAAGAGGTGTCTCTTTTAGCAGTCACTGATGGTCATCACCTGGTCCATTAGTTCTTTTTTTTTCTTTAGGGTCACAGAATGATAATATTCTAATGCTGTCAGTCCATCTTTGTCAGCCAGAATGCTTCTATTTTTAAAAATTTTTCTAAAAATACCTTCCTCCTGTGAGCAACTAGTACTCCAAGGTACTTTCACATATGAAAACAAGATAAATGCTATTTTCCCTTTAACAATTGTCAGTGTCATAAGCTGGCTCACTACAGAACTACAAAAGGGAATTGGTTGTAGGCTACAAACACTATTTCCCACAGAAAAGAAAAACAAGACACTTGAGTAAATGGATATTTCTTTATGAGAACAAGAAATGTTATGAGTCTACAATGCCATAACTGAAGGTGAGGAAGTTACAAAAATCGTTCATTTTAATCAACAATGCCCATGACAAATTCGATTTCTACAGACCAAACATAGGATAATTTGAATATTCAGAAGAAGAATAATTAAAGGTTTGAAACGTAATTTGCATGTTTGAATTCACGAATTAAATTCATGACACCAAACAAAATCTTTTTATATTTCTAAAGGTGTTCTCTTTCTTAGATGTTTTCTTGACCTTAACATAATCAGATATATTAATGTTTTCCTTTAAGTGTGTGCTTTATTATGTCTTGTTCAAGGATACTTAAGCAGAGCATGATGGTGTACTACTGTAATCTCACCACTTGGAGTGTAAAGGCATGAGGATCACAAGTTCAAATCTCAATTGGGCAACTTCCTGAGACTCTGTCTCAAAATATAAAAGGGCTTGAAATTAGCTCAGTGTAAAGGTTCTGGGTTCCATCCACAGTACCAAAAAAATCTGAGATCAAAAACGATTCTTCTGCATGCAGTATTTATACACAACGGAGAACTACCCTGCCATAGAGAAGGATAAACTTGAGTCAGTTGTAGGAAAATGGATGCAACATAATGTTAAGTGAAATAAATCAGATACACAAGCTTAAATATCACCTGATTTTTATATAAGAAACCCAAACTTTAGATAAATTAAAGAGCATAATAAAGGATAGATGACAGGAAAGGATAGATAACAGGATAAATCATTTTCAAGAGGAAAGGTGTGACCAAGAGGTGAGGGAAGAGAGAAGAGAGGGAGGTAAAAAAGATGAAAAAGGAATTGAGATGTATTGAGTACCTGTATCAAATCCCCACAATGAATGGAATCATTAGGCACTGCAAACATACGCTAATAAAAACAAGAAATTCTTTAAATATTCTTCTGAGTTTTTTAAAAATTAATTCCAGCACTCAGGAGGCTGAGGCAGGAGGATTGTTGTGAGTTCGAGACCACCCTGGGCTGCAAAGTGAGCTCAAGGCCAGCCTGAACTGCATAGTGAGATCCTGTCTCAAAAAGACAAAAAATAAATAAATTAAATTAAATTAAATTTTTAAAATTGCCTTTCATATTTAAGTCTTACCTAAACTATTTTTTACTACCATGTCTCAGTAGTTAGTTGGAGCCCCACACAGAAAGATTAAAGAAAATCTGAGAGGAATTTTTGGAGAAATAGTGGCTGGAGTTTTTCTGGAATTAACGCACAAATAAAAAGAAATTTGCCCTTGAACATATCATGAAAATTCAAAACAGAAAAAAGAAGAATCTTAAAATCAATAAAAAAGTAGGAAAAAGAGGAAATTATTTGCAAAGGAATGCCAAATTGATAGATTTTTCAATATTAACTATGAAAACTAAGCAATGATATTTCTTCCAAATACTGAAAACACAAAAAAAATCTGAATTTAAAATGGTGTAAAATTATCTTTAAGGAATGAGAATAAAATAATGAAAGGAGATACTTCGGGAACAATGAAAATGACTCTAAAATGATTATCTGAGATATGGGAAGGCATACTGAGGAAATAAAATGGTAATAATGCCTGCAATTACTATCTGTTTAAGTAGCACCAATAAGAATAATGTCTAATTCATGAGGATTGAAAAAGACAAGGACTAAAACTAAGTTATTCGACAACTGCATGTAAGTCTGAAGGGGGGAGGGTATGATCCAAGTTGTATAGTTCTCTGAACTTACATTATTTAAAGGAAGATTGAGATAAGATAGTGTGCAACTTTATTTAGGCTTTGCTGATAGGTATAATAAAATTTCTATGATAATCAATAGAGATAGATAGTTTAATTATAAATCGGTAGAAGGAAAAAACAGTGCACAAAAAGAAATACATATAAATCAAATAGAATAAAATCAAAAGTCCAGAAATCAACAATTAATTCCGTGATCACAGGATTTGAGTGTGTGTGTGTGTGTGTGTGTGTGTGGGTGGGTGTGGGGGTGTGTGGTGCTGAGGACCTTGTACATACTAGGCCATTGCTCTACCAATGAACTCCTGTACCTTCCCACACTAATTTTTCAATTTTTAACAGAAGCATCAAAATAATAAGAAAGAACAATCTTTTCAATAAACAGTACTGGGACAACTGGATAAATACATGTCAAAAGATCATCCTCTTCTTATACCAGGCACAAAAAATTAATTCTAAATGAATCACAGAACTAAATGCAACAGCTAAAACTATAAGACTCCCAGAAAAAATATATAGAATTAAATCTTTGGGATCTGGGCTATACAAAAAACATAAACAACAATTAAAAATACATAAATGGAATGTCGGAATTTAAAATTTAATACTTCAAGAGAGAATATTAAGAAAAATACAATCCATAAAAAAGAGAAAATATTTAAAAACATATATCTAAGTAGTTTGTATCTAGAATCTATAAAGAATTCTTATTTAATAAAATGACATTTAGAAACTTCCTCGTTATTTCTAAAAATCTAAAACAATTCTTAAAATAAAATGTATTAATTTTTAACAGAAAAATCGATCTTAAAATGGGCAAATGGTCTGAA
This sequence comes from Cuniculus paca, assembly GCA_004365215.1. Classification (NCBI taxonomy): domain Eukaryota; kingdom Metazoa; phylum Chordata; class Mammalia; order Rodentia; family Cuniculidae; genus Cuniculus; species Cuniculus paca. Next base: position 10,833 of record RJWT010049037.1, read on the forward strand.
TAGACACATTTCCAAGGAAGACATGCAAATAGCAAGCAACTGAAAAGATATTAAACATTGTTAGCCATTAGGGAAATGCAAATCAAAACCAGGGTACTTCACATCCACTAGGTTGGCTATAATCAAAAAGACAGACAATAACAAGTGTTTGTGGAGAAACATATGTTGCTGATAGAAACGTAAAGTGGTGCCGCCACTTTGGAAAACAGTTCGGCAAAACGTTC
>RJWT010049038.1:0-11079 GCA_004365215.1 Cuniculus paca
CGCCCGGCTGAATTCCTTTAATGTCTTACATCTTTGGTAAAATATATTGAAAAATGTATTTCAACATATTTCCCACTTCTTTCAGTAATTTAGATTGGCCTTGATTGAACTAACAAAAATAGCGGGTTAGCCAGGTATGGTGGTGCAAACCTGTAATCCCAGCACTCAGGGGGCTGAGGCAGGAGGATCACGGAGAGTTTGAGGGCAGCGTGCGCTACATAGTTATTTCGAGGCCAGCATGAACTACAGAGGATGCCCTGTCTCAAACAAAAACAAACAACAAGGTAAAATGGAACAGCACCAGGAGCCTATTCACTCTAGCATTTTTGTCAGTTCACATCACGTCTCTGTGAATAACCTCTCAGTGACTTTCCTCTCACTGGAGTGTGTGAGTCCATCTGGGCCTTAACAAAATGGCCAAGGAGCAGCTTGCCTGACGTGGGTTGGGTCTTGGGTTCCATTCCCAGCACTGCCAAAAAAAAAAAAGTAACCTGTATCTGTATACAGTGTACATCTGCCTCGTACACACGGTAGTCTATAAACAGACGCTGGTCTGTCGAGGTTTGGAGTCTGGGAAACCCAGGGTAGAGGCGGCTCAAATCCCGCTGCTCCTCCAAGGCACCTTCCTGCTGCATCCTCAGGGAGAAGCGCACTAAGTAATCCCGCCCTGAGGGCTCTGCTTTCACGACCCCATCCCTGCTCAAGACTCCAGCTTTGAATCCAAAATTTGGTTTTCAGCATTTGAATATTGTGTGCACACAGAGTCCACAGCAGAGGCGAAAGCCGAAGGCCTCACAGAGCCTCCACAAGGCTGTCAACCACAGCCCTCCATCTCCTTCTCCTGTCCTCCTCCTCAGGGCCCTGCACTTGTTTATCCCTGCATTGCTTCTAGGTATTTGCTTAATTGTTAACTTATTTCTCCCTCACTCCCATTTATTTATTTATTTATTTAGGTATTGGGACTTGAACTCAGGACCTTTGTGCTTGCCAGACAGGCACTTGTGCCGCTGAGCTATATCCCCAGCCCTTCCATTTTATTTTTAATTTAATTTTATTTTTGAGACAGAGTCTCGCTGGGTAGTTCAAGCTGGTCTTGAACTCACCATGTAGCCCAGGCTGGCCTCAAACTAGCAGTAATCCTCCTGCCTCAGCCTCCCAAGTGCTGGTATTACAGGCATGAGCCACCATGGTTGGCTGTCTAAACATATTTTTAAGTGTGTAACACTTTACTGTTAACTATAAGCAACTGTACAGCAAGTATCTGGGCATTATCTTGTAGAATAGAGCAGTGTTGCTTTATTTCTTAGACTTGCCTAGTCACCCCATGTAGATGAAAAACTCACTACCCCTACCTTGGGCTCTACCACTCCCTGCCTCTCCCTTGCATATTTCTTTCCCTCTACTAAGTTCCTCTAAATTATCTGGTATAACTCTGCTAGACTATTGGTGCCTGTCATAAAGAAGCTCAAAAACTGGTTGCTGCAAGCCAAGTGTGGTGGTGCAGGCCTGTAAACCCAGCAAAGAGGCTGAAGCAGGAGGATGGCTTCGTGTTCCAGGTCAGCCTGGCCTACATATTAAGTTCAGTCAGTCTAAACTACTTAGGGAGACCCTGTTTCAAAAACAAATAAAACTAATGAAAAAAAAAAAACCTTAACAATAAAATGTATTCACCAGTTAAATCATAGTAGCCAATGGAAGGAATTTCACTTTCTTTAGACTTCCAAATTTCAAATTATCAGTGGTACTGCAAGTACCAGCAGGAGCATCAAACAGCAGGTGTAATTGAGCTCCTTAGTCAGGTCTTGGAGCACTGGCTGTGCACTGCCCATATTCTCTGAGGTATAAGATGTCCCTTCCGTCACAAATCTGAACTGACACCCTTAGCCTGAAAGTTCAAGAAAGTACCACACTTTTTATTTATTAAGGAGAAAAGTTAAACTTCTAAAAGACAACATAACATTTCTTTTTCAGAGTGATACTAAATGGTGCAGCCTTTTATTTTTTGTGAACTTTTAGACCTTTGTTCATCATGATTTGGTCAAGAGAATTTCTGCAAGAAGAGGAAAAGAGCCAGGTTTAGTGGCACAGGCCTGTAATCCCAGCACTGGGGAGGCCAAGGCAGGAGGATCGCCAAGGGTTCCAGGTCAGCCTGGACTAGACAGGGAGTTCAAGGCCACTCACAGAGACACCCTATCTCAAGAAAAAAAAAAAAAAGATGACCGTGAATTCGAGGCCAGTCTGGGCTACATAAGTGAAAGCCTGTCTCAAAAACAAAACCCCCCCAAAACCCAGGAAGAAAATCAAAGGTGCATAACTTGGCTGGTCTCACCCTTAATGTTAGCTTCAGGGACCTCCTAACCAGACAGCCACAGCCAAAGCTGGCAAGACTTAAGTCTTAATAGGCGGCTGTCTTTTTACAGGTAGCTTAAACTTAAAGAGATGTGATTCCAAGGCTTCTTGGCGGGCTGTAACGCCGTGAGATTATTAGGCGAGCTGTGCACTATGGAGGACCACAGCGAAGCACTTCCCAGGCCCTGCGCCAGGGGTTGTGGAAGAGACAAAAGAAAGGCTCTGCCCTCGCCCTTCCCGAATTCAAAATTCGATTCGCAAGGCAGGACTTGCAGAAATTAAACCGAATACTAGACGGGGGAGGGGAGAAGCCGAAAACCGGTGGGTGGAACAATGGCCAGCTGCTGTTCTGCAAGTCAGAGCTGCAGTCCTTAAAGGAGTTTGCAACGACAGGCTGGAGAAACGCAGCCGACAGCAAATCTAAGATGGAAGAAAAGGTGGAGGATTCGAGCTGAACATGCCAAGCTGAGGACTGACAGCGCTTGGTGAAAAAGGAGCCACCGGCTGGGAAAGCACAGAGGCAAAGGTGCACGGCCGCCCAAGGACCAGGAAGGTCAATAGATTTAGTAGCGGGTCGGTTTAACCAAAAGGCGATTTCCCTTTCCTCCATTTGCTGGGTCCCAATTGGAAGCGCCCTGCGCGCCCCGCTCGTGTGGGGGTGGGGAGGCGACTCCGGGAAGGGGCGGGGCGAGCGCGAGCGCGCGCCGGCTTCCCTCCTGCGCAGCGCGCGTCACGCAGGGGGCGGGGCGACTATATTACGTGCGCGGCGCCGCCCCTGCGAGAGGACGTTGCGTGCTCGCTCGCGCCAGGCGAGTCTCCGCGTCTCCCTCGCGAACTCGGTGAAAGGAATTGGCGCCGTTCGACAGCAGGCGGGTCCGCTCTGCAGCACGCACCCATCTCCAGCCGCAGCTGCCGCCCGGGCCGACGAGCAGCCGCCACCAGTGGCCGACGGAGGGGAGCCGAGGTTGAGCCAGCACCCAGCGGTGAATCGGGGCCCTCACCATGAGTTCCTCGCCTGTTAATGTAAAAAAGCTGAAGGTGTCGGAGCTGAAAGAGGAGCTCAAGAAGCGGCGCCTGTCCGATAAAGGCCTCAAGGCCGAGCTCATGGATCGGCTCCAGGCCGCGCTGGACGACGAGGAGGCTGGGGGCCGCCCCGCCATGGAGCCCGGGAACGGCAGCCTCGACTTGGGCGGGGATTCGGCCGGGCGCTCGGGCGCAGGCCTCGAGCAGGAGGCCGCGGCCGGCGGCGACGAGGAAGAGGAAGAGGAGGAGGAAGGCATCGCCGCGCTGGATGGCGACCAGATGGAGCTAGGGGAGGAGAACGGGGCCGCGGGGGCGGCCGACGCGGGCCCGATGGAAGAGGAGGAGGCCGCGTCGGAAGACGAGAACGGCGACGATCAGGGCTTCCAGGAAGGGGAGGACGAGCTCGCCGAGGAAGAGGAGGGAGCGGGCGACGAGAACGGGCACGGGGAGCAGCAGGCTCAACCGCCGGCGACGCCGCAGCCCCAGCCCCCCCAGCAGCGCGGGGCCGCCAAGGAGGCCGCGGGGAAGAGCGGCGGCCCCACCTCGCTCTTCGCGGTGACCGTGGCTCCGCCCGGGGCGAGGCAGGGCCAGCAGCAGGCGGGAGGTAAGAAGAAGGCGGAAGGCGGCGGAGGCGGCGGTCGCCCCGGGGCTCCGGCGGCGGGTGAGTGCTGCGTTGTAGGCTGCGCGCGGCGGGAGGCCCGCCGGGGTGGGGACCGTGCCCCAGGCCTGCCGGAGCCCCGCGGGGGGAGGGCGCCGGGCGGCGGGGGAGGGGCGCGGGGAATCCCGGATTAGCCGCGCGGCCCGGGCTCGGCGTGACGGCGGCGCAGCGCAGCGCGGCGCAGCGCCTCCATTATGTGGCTCGGGCGCCGGGGGGAGCCGCAGCTGCTGCGGGGGGCGGGGGAGGAAGGGCGGGAGCCCTGCCGGGCCGCGGTGGCGCCGCCGCGCTGCGTGCGCGCGGTGCGGGCACATGTCTCGGGGGGAGGGGAGAGGCCCGAGGTCCCGGGGCGGGCGCGCTTCGGCGGCTCCTCGCCGCGGTATTGTGCAAGGAGCGCAGGGGCTCGGCGTGACGTCACTTCCGGCGGGAGGAGCTGGGCGCGGAGAGGGGCGGAAGATCAGTACAATGCGGCGGCGGGGCGCGCGGGCCGGGGGGAGGGGAGGCGGCCCCTCCCCCTGCCGCGCGCGGGTCGGCGTGCACGTGGGCCGCGTCCGGGACGCGCTCTTTTTCTTGGGCTTTCTCGAACCATCGAGTGGCCAGGCGGAGTGAGCGGTCTCTAGACTGCGTCACGAGCTACGGGCCTGGCCTGAGCTGATTGTTCTTTGAAATCGCGTCTGGTTCGTCGGTTAAAAAATTGATACAAAAAGATTAAATGGTAGAGAGGAGGGTTTTTTTCCCGCTTTGAGACAGAAAAGGTGCTTTTGGGGATTATTACAGTTTTCTTTTTGTCTTCGTCGTCCCGATTTCTGGAATTTCAGTGGTAGCTTTGTGGCTTGGCTTCTTAAAGGGGTGTTGTGTGTTATAGATGGCAAAACAGAGCAGAAAGGCGGAGATAAAAAGAGAGGTGTTAAAAGACCTCGAGAAGATCATGGCCGAGGATATTTTGAGTACATCGAAGAAAACAAGTACAGCAGGTACAGGATGCTAACCTAGTCGCGCTTGTCACCCATTCCTTGTGGGTCGGTGGACGAGCTGCTATCAGGAGACGCTTCTGTCTTTCAGAGCCAAATCTCCGCAGCCACCTGTTGAAGAAGAAGATGAGCACTTCGATGACACAGTGGTTTGTCTTGATACTTGTAAGTGAAGCCGGTTCTCCCCTTCTTTTAAATGCAGCGGTGTTTTTTTGTTCTGGAAGATTGTTAGAAAACACAGTATATTGAGTTTAATGGGGAAAACGTAGGTTAGCGTTTACGGCAGGAAAATAATGACTTATATTCAGATTCTAGTAGTATAATATTTGGTATAGTTTCAGTTCTGTGTTAATCTCAGGCTCTAGCAATTGAATATTTTTATGACTTGAGAATTCTTATTCTTAGGGACGTAAAATTAATGCTAGTGTTTTGACTGTGAAACGGAAACTTGTAAAACTACCTGTCTTGTGATTACAATAAGGCTTCTGCAGTAGTCATTACGTTTTTTTGTGGAATTAAATATTAAGTGAGCTGTTTGGGCTAGTTAAATATTTACTAATAATTTTCTCCCCTTAGCACACAAGTATATTCCCTATTCTAAAAGACTGTAATAATATTTTTTCAATAACTGCTTTTTTGTTCTCAATTCCAGTTCAGTAGCTGCTGCTTTAACATAAGTTGATTTCTTCCAAAGACCTGGGGCAGCAGCAGTGGGCTATCACTGGGCCACTAGCTTTCTTCAGCAGCGAATGGTATCAATGGCAGCGTTGTAAATATTGCTACTTTACCCAGTTGGGTTGCAATTATGAGGAAGTATTGCAAACCTTCTAATGGGCCTTGGCTGTCAGATTTGTGTTTTTTAATCATAAAAACTTACATTGGTTTAGTATTTGAATGGAATGCAAACTTCAGTGTAATGAGTAGAGCAGTGTAGAAATAGGTGCTTGAAAAATAAGATGAAAATGTCAACCTGTTTTGTCAGATTCATAAGCAGTTGAAGCTTAGAGCTTTGCACTTTCTTGTACACATTGCTTCTATTCACGTTTGTAGGTCTGTAAATGTAAAACTTAGGTAGTTGATGGTTGAATCTTTTGTATAACGTGGAAAAGTAGCTCAAGAGTTTTAGGGCAGATCCAGTTGCTTAAGTATAAAACTGCTAGGGATTGGCCAGCATGTAAAGTAGTGACTCAAGAGGTTAATATTTGCCACTGTTTTTAGTGCAAATCAGCTAGGAATCACTGATAGTGGGTATTAGCAAATGGAAAATGTGGTAGTGGGTTTAAACAAATTGAAAATTCTGTCAGTGATCAAGAACTTGGAGCAAAGCTTATTTGAGGATTCCAAGTTGTGTGTTTGATTCTCACTAATAGCAGACAGCATTCTAACTTGATTTAGAGTTTAGCTGTTTCCCAAGTTTTAAGAACTCTGAGAAGGTGCACATTAATCAGCTAGTGACCCAAAGGTAGCTAAAAATGCTTTGGATTTGGATAATCCGGGAAGTGGTTAATCCCTGGCTGATAGAACTGGCAAGCTTGGGGAAGGGGAACCTAAAGTGCCGTAATGGTAACAGTTGTGGACAGCTAGGTTTGCAGGTTGAGACTGCTGTATTTACTAGTGTTAGAAAAGAATTGAGGATCTAGCACTCTGCTATTAAGTTACAGGGTGCAGGATTAACAACAGCTCATGCTCCTATTTTAAAACAATTTGGTCATGGCCTCCCTTCAGTCTTATTGTGGCACTGGTAAATTCTACCTGGTTCTGGCATGCCTCACTTTGATTTCCTGCTATCCTCTACTGCTTGTCTCTAAACCAAGGTAAAAGCAGAGCAGGTATGTATTAATGTCATATTGTCTTGATTATTTTACATGCTTAAGACATGTTATTTAGTGTTAATTTAATAGGCAGTTTACTCTTCAGTACATAATTGACCAAGAAGTGGTTTGGTGGGAGTGGGAATTTTAAGCAGAAAAATTGGAAAAGCATGACCGTAAAAACACGGTTCTACGCAGTGTTAATTTTGTCTATGTAGCATATAATACTTTGGATGTCAAAAGAATAATATGGTATTTGGTTACAGATAATTGTGATCTACATTTTAAAATATCAAGAGATCGCCTCAGTGCTTCTTCCCTTACTATGGAAAGTTTTGCTTTTCTTTGGGCTGGAGGAAGGGCCTCCTATGGTGTGTCAAAAGGCAAAGTCTGTTTTGAGATGAAGGTAAATGCAGTTTTGTGATTTCCCCCAACCTCCACCCTTTGAGTTTTCATTTGAAGTTTTAAAGAGACTTACCATTTTTCAGCAATTAAGTTTGTAAAATTAGAGCTTGCTGTACAGAGCCAACTGGTTTTGTATTTTGGGTACTTGTTTTTCATAGTAGTTGCTAGGAAAAGCCAAGGTTTTATTTTTTATCTATTTTTTGTACTGAGGATTGAACTCAGGACCTTGCATTTGCGAGGCAGGCACTTATGTTGCTGAGCTATATCTCCTCCATTTTTTTTAAAGAAAAGTTTGGAAGTTTGGTTTTGTTAAAGAAGAAAAATCTGTAATGTATACTTTGAATTTAAGGTGAGAATGTAACTCAAATTCCAAGTGTTTAAGTCTTAAAGTTTCAAACTTGAGTTCTTATGTCAGTTTGAGAGTCTTGTAAATGATGGGGGTGGGTTGTGGAAAAATGAGAAGTCTTGTATTAATAGCAACACAAGAATTAGGACAAGGCCCAGTAAAATAAGCTAGAGTTGAAAGGCTTACCTTCCATGGTTTACAGTTTTAATTGTTGAATGATTTGGATTTCAGGTTACAGAGAAGATCCCAGTAAGGCATTTATATACAAAAGATATTGACATACATGAAGTTCGGATTGGATGGTCACTAACCACAAGTGGAATGTTGCTTGGTAAAGTTTCCATTTGACCTCTGTGGGCTTATAACATTACAGACAGCATTTTAAGTCTTAACCAGTGTTTAAGCTATTTTAGTGTTCTGCAGATGAGTAATAGCCATATAGCAGACACATGCTAAGTTTTAGCTTCTGTCCCCCTCTGGTTTCTGAAGTTACAAAATGGTTGGAATAGTTTTGCCAGTGACATGTAGTTTGCTGACTATAGCTTTGTGTGTGTATAGCTTTCCATCAATTCTTTATCTAATATGGGGTAATAAGTGAAAGATTATTAGGTTATACACACATTGTTTCTCATGTGCCCTATATCTGAAATAGTAACTATCAGATAGATGAGTCTTTTTGAATGTTTGAAACATTGACTTCATAAGTTTTTTTTTTAGGTGAAGAAGAATTTTCTTATGGATATTCTCTAAAAGGAATAAAAACATGCAATTGTGAGACAGAAGATTATGGAGAAAAGTTTGATGAAAACGATGTGATTACTTGTTTTGCTGTAAGTTATGCCTAAAGATTTTGTGTATAAATGAAAAGTCATTAGCTACATTGAGGAATGTTTTAAAGCATGGTTAGTATAGATACAGGTTCTGCCTCTGGGTTAAAGACTTTGTTAGGTAAACTGAAAACATCACAGGATGTTTTTGAGGAAGAATCACTAATGCATTTTGACTTAAAACTATTAAATATAAAATTGAAATATTCCCTTATTTGGATTCTGGATACATGTCTTTCATTGTGTACTAAAAAACATTTATATTAAATAAAAAAACTTTTATATTAAATGTTTTTAGCGTTTAACATACATATTCTACAAGATAAGCTTACTCTAAACTTTTATTTTTCCTCTGTTTACCAGAACTTTGAAAGTGATGAAGTAGAACTGTCCTATGCTAAGAATGGACAAGACCTTGGTGTTGCTTTCAAAATTAGTAAGGAGGTTCTTGCTGGGCGACCACTCTTTCCACATGTTCTCTGCCACAACTGTGCAGTTGAATTTAATTTTGGTCAGAAGGAAAAGCCATATTTTCCAATACCTGAAGAATATACTTTTATTCAAAATGTCCCCTTAGAGGATCGAGTAAGAGGACCAAAGGGGCCTGAAGAGAAGAAAGATTGTGAAGTAAGTTCAGTTTTGTTTTGTTGGGTTTTTTTTTTTTTTTGCGACATTTGAAGAACTAGAAGATTGCTTTTGGCAGAAATGACATTTAGAAATGCTAAATGATTAGTATTTATCCTGTTGCTTTCAAACAGTGGTTTTTGTTTCTGTTACCTCTTCCCTTCTGGTAGTGGTGTTAAGCTTCCTACAGATAAATTCCAGTCATGTGTGATCTGATAATTTGGGTTTTTAAATTAGATTCTCGTTAAGGTTAACGTTTAAAGAACGTTATTAGGTGGTCTCTAAATTGTGCAATGACATTTCTTTCCTACTGTAGGTTGTGATGATGATTGGCTTGCCAGGAGCTGGAAAAACTACTTGGGTTACTAAACATGCAGCTGAAAATCCTGGTAAATACAACATTCTTGGAACAAATACTATTATGGATAAAATGATGGTAAGTAAAATGGGTTTGGACATAGACCAAAAGAAGGGAAGGGAGGATGTAGATCAGCAGTAGGACTAGCTAGCATGTTTGAGGCCTCCTGGGTTCAGTCCCCAGCAGGGCCAAAAAAACTAAAGATGAAAAAGTATTTTAAGTAATCTCTTTGCCTATTGTCTTTATCTGTTTTGATATCTCGGACATTGGAATAAGGGCAAGACTACTATAAATTGGGTAAACTATAAGGTAAACAGCCTTCTAGACATATAGAAGAATTTATCCAGGAGTGAAGAACTGAATAGTTTTTGAATAGCATGTTATTACCTGAGAAAGAGATACTTGCCTTTTTTTTTTTTTTTTTTTTTTTTTTTGTGGCACTGGGGATTGAACTCACGACCTTGAGCTTGCCGGGCAGGCGCTTAGACCGTTGAGCTAGATCCCCAGCCCTGGTGTTTTTGAGACGGGGTCTCACTATGCCATTCAGGCTGGCCTCGAGCTCACTTTGTAGCCCAGGCTGGTCTCGAACTCACAATGATCCACCTGTCTCAGCCTCCCGAGTGCTGGGATTACAGGCGTGAGCCACCACGCCCGGCTTACTTGATTTTTTTTTTTTTGAGATGAGGCTTACCATGGCATTCTGACTGGCTTAAACTTGCAGGGATTGTCCTGCTCCAGCCTCGAGTGCTAGGGATTACAGGTGTGTGCCAACACACCTGGCTAGAGAGATACTTTTTTTGTTTGTTTGCAGCAGTAATGGGGAAAAAAAAGTCACCTGCCTTTCTCTGTAGGTATAAGCAAGTATTAAATGTGTAATTTAAGACTTCAAAAGTTCTAAGAATTTTTAACTGTTAAAAACAGGTGGCAGGTTTTAAGAAGCAAATGGCAGATACTGGAAAGCTGAACACACTGTTGCAGCGAGCCCCCCAGTGTCTTGGAAAGTTTATTGAGATTGCTGCCCGTAAAAAACGGAATTTTATTCTGGATCAGGTAAGCCGTAACTTTGAAATTAAAAAAGGTGAAAGGAGTCTTTATAGGAGTAATGTTTATAATTTCAAACTGCAAATTTTTTCCCAAGACAAATGTGTCTGCTGCTGCCCAGAGAAGAAAAATGTGCCTGTTTGCAGGCTTCCAACGGAAAGCTGTTGTAGTTTGCCCAAAAGATGAAGACTATAAGCAAAGGACACAGAAGAAAGCAGAAGTAGAGGGAAAAGACCTGCCAGAACATGCAGTCCTCAAAATGAAAGGCACGAAATTTATTCTCATTATCTTAAGTCTCTTCCTGTGATTTTAAGTCTTTAAAATTTAACAGTTTTACTAGCAAGACTGGGGGAGGCAAGACTATTTGGGGGGGAGTTACATTAACTCTTAGTACATATGAATGAATGTGTTTGGCTCATTCTGCTTTTTAGGAAAATTTCATTAAAACCTTTTTTAATTACAATAATCTGTTTGAAAGAACTAGAGCCATTTTCAGAAATTAGAAGTTTTAGGGTTGTAGATACTTAAGTAAGTTCCTAAGTTTAGTTTGACTTTTATTCCCTGCAGGAAACTTTACCCTGCCAGAGGTGGCTGAGTGCTTTGATGAAATCACCTATGTTGAGCTTCAGAAGGAAGAAGCCCAAAAACTTTTGGAGCAATATAAGGAAG
>RJWT010049039.1:0-11060 GCA_004365215.1 Cuniculus paca
AAATGTGCATATTTCTATAGTCCTCAGAAATTTAATTTCATTATTCAGCCTAAGTAACTCATACTAGGCCTAATTTAAGGATTTTCCTGCTTTGAATTCTATGATAACATAAGTATAGAATTTTCTAGCTTGTGACATTTTATGGAGAGCAAAACTTGTTAGTTTCAATTCTTTTTTTTTTGTTGTTTGTATAAATCGAACCTCAAGAGTAATTTAGATACTTGAATACAGCTGAGTTTGGAAAGAGTTAATAAAATTTTCTGCATTCTTATTATCATTCTTTTACATAACAAGAATCAGACATGATTGTTAATATTTATTTTAAAAAATTCCTTACAAAAGCAACTCATATAATTAATGAAATAATTTTAAATGAATATTTACTTAATGATTTCCAGTTTACCGAGTCTTTAAAAATATCCCTGTATTTGAATCTCACAACAATCTCATAAATAATCAGGACAGAATTGCCTAAAATGTCCACTTCATAATGTGAATGGTTTAATTAATAAAGATGATATAAACTACCTAGGTTATACAGCAAGAAAATAGTCAAGCTTGATATTAGAATCCAAATTTCATTTTTATTATATGAATGTCTTGTTGAAAATATAGATCATTTTATTATAATTATCTTTATCCAGATGGGGGAGAGAGACAGAGAGAAAGAGAGAGAGAGAGAGAGAGAGAGAGAGAGAGAGAGAGAGAGACACAACTGTATTGTTCCTTTTCTACACTATTGCTTCACAACGTATTACCTCCAAAACAGAATCTAATGGCACTAGAGAGTCATAACTTTCTGGTCATAAAATGCAAATAGCACAGACTCTGTGATTTAAAAACATATTGATCACATTTATTGGGATCATGTTTGCTTCTAGCAAATATTACTACTCTGAAACTAAAGAAATTTTGAAGGAGTATTTTGCTGTGCTCAGAGATAAATTTTAGCAGTCCCTACTGCTATAAGATAACACACTCACTCACTTTGCATGCCCATGGCTTTTTAACATATACTAGGAGTATTTAATGGTTCTTTCCCAAAGATGGTCATTTTAACTTCTTTAACTACAGAAATCACAGTGAAAAATTCATTGCACTTTAGGAATTTGTTCTATCTTTATGTTTCTTTGAAAAGAAGGGTCAGGCATGGTACAGGCAGTGATGATGGAAGAGCTGAAGAACTTCGTCCTCCCTTCCTTAGGGAAGCTCACAGTAAAATGTAAGCAACACAAACGTAGATGTATAGCTCTTCATCTTGTTAGTATAAATCATTTTGGAACAAATCCAAACCAATGCAACAACTGGTTAAAAAAAAAAACCACAAAAGACACCATAACTACACACAAGAGATGATCATTTTTTACCTTCCCAAGAATGTGTGTTTGTTGTGATCACTTAGTGACAAGAGTAAATAAGCCTCCCATGTCTGCCAGGTCTAGATCTGTCATCGAGATCCACAAAACCACAGGCTCTATGTTTGTGGCTTTCTAAGAAGGATGTTGGCGACACTTCTGAAAATGTTGGTGTAAGTGCCATCTACATGTAATTTGTGGTTTAATTCTAAAATAACAGAAGCCTAATATTACTTGTTATGGTTGATACATTGTGTCAACTTGAGCAGTTTAGAAGTTCAACTGAGAGACTCAGCAGGAAGCCAAGGTTCTTCCTTTGTAAATATCCTCATCCTGTGCAAGGTAGGGCAAGAAGATTTTGTGAGTGCTACACCTGCCCTGAAGGGGGGAGGTGGCATATATACGATATAAGGGAGGAGAAGAGGCTTGTTTCTCCTCCTTTTTGCTCTGGCTGCTTTTGCTTGCTGTTGCCTTGAAATGGTGCCCCAGTGGCATGCCATCCTGCCTTGAAGCCAGCTGATAATGAACTGAAATCTCCAGAAACCGTAAGCTAAATAAACCTTTCCTTGCTTCACTTTGGGTGTCAGGTGTTTTGTACCAGTAATGAGAGAAAGGTAGCTAAGACAGATTTTGGTACCAGAGGAGTGGGGTCATTGCTGTGACTGTACCTGATCATGTGGTTCAAGAGCCTTTGGAAATGGCTTGTGAGAAGAATTTGGAAAAGTTTGGAGATGTCGCCTAAACACATAGAGCTGGAACAGCTTAGACTGTTCTGTAGGGGAGATTCTGTTCAGAGCTCAGGAGACCAGAAGGCTGATGGTAAAGACCAAGCTCAGGAGGTTTCTTCTGGGAAGAACTGCATTGGTTGTTGGACTCCATTTGATGTATGGCTTGACAGAAAGTTTATCTGTATTTTGCTCAAGTCCAGAGGCTTTGCTTGAGACTAAGGTTAAGGATAGTGGATTAATTAATCTGGCAAAAGAAATTTCAAGGCAGTTGAATGTTGAGGCCATGGCATAGCTTTTGTTGGGGGCTTTTAGTCAGATTTACATTATGAACCAAGAGCACAGAGCTCAGCAGGGTGATTTGAAACATGAGTTTGACCAGAAAGGAAGCTCCAGTAAAGTTATGGACTGTAAAGATAAAGCTGAGACCTCTATTGCTGAGAAGGAACAGAGAAATAGAAAAGATGGCCTGAAGGCAGTGCAAAGAGCAGCAAGTCTTGAACCTTTGAAGCTTCCGAACTGCAAACGTGAAAGACTTTGCTTTGAGGAGAAAGCCTCAGAGCACCACGTTCCAGAATGGCAGTGGAAGCCACTGGAGGTTCCAGAATGGCGGCAGCATAAAGATTCTGTTCCTCACAACCAGGTTCAGAGTGCCCAGTGATCTAGGTACTCAACCCCTACAGTCAAGAGAGAGGAAATTCTGGCTACTGCTCCAGCTGGCAGCAGATGTCAGCGTCATTCACATGATGATGGTTTTTGGTGCAAACAGAATGTACAGGTTTTGAGGTTTAAAAGGCTTCCACCACAATTTCAGAAGGCGTTGGAGGCCAGGCAGTACGCCCTGAGAGGGCAGTGTGTGAAACTGACTGTGAAGCCAAAGGTACAACAGAGACCCCAGAAGTTTAAAAAAGCCAGGAACATGGATCAATTAAGGAAAGCTGCAAAGATTGAGCAGAACAAGCCCAAGAAAGAAGCAGTGGGAGCTAAAACCACCAGAAGTGTGGTAGGGGTGAAACCACACAAGCCCTTTGGAGCTCACAATTTGCCACAGGTTACTTCAGATGCTGGATATGCAACTACAAGACTTAACATTTGCCCTGCTGGATTTTGGACTTGCTTTTGTCCAAATCCTTTGTAACCTCCTGTCTGTAACTTTTGGAATGAAAGTGTTTATCTTGTGCTATTGCATGTTGGAAGTGTTTAACTTTGCTTTCATTTGTACAGGGGCTTGAAGCTAAGAGTTTGTGTTCTATCTCAGAGGAGACTTGGGACTTGAACTTTTTAGCAATGCTGAAACTGTTAGGACTTTGGCAACTCTTGCAGATGGACTAAATGCCTTTTGCATAAAGGGATGTGCATGAGTCTTTGGGGGTCCAAGGACAAAATGTTGTGCTTCTAGCATATTATAATGTTGATAGACTTTTTTTAATGCTATTTTTATTTTATTTTATTTTATTTTATTTTATTTTATTTTTTTGTGGCACTGGGGATTGAACTCACGACCTTGTGCTTGCCAGGCAGGCACTTAGGCCGCTGAGCTAGATCCCCAGCCCGTATTTTTATTTTAAAGAGAATAAAACAAAACAAAACAAAATAGAGTTAAACAAAACAAAGCATTTCATAACAGAACACTGCAAGCAATACAGGTCTTCAAAACATAATAATAGGTGATTAACAATGGCTACTCTAGTGTCTTTTATTTTCTTTAAAATGGTTGTTCATACATTCACACACAATAAACTCAAACAAAACAAAATAACATAAAACCAAATAAAACAAAAGAGTGATAGCACTACAGGCCTTCAAATCTTATAACAAGAAATCAACAAGGGCTACCTTAATGTCCTTTGTTTTCTTCAAAAAAGCTGTTCCTATCTTCTCACATATTGTAATCAAATAGTAGAAAATAGACTTAAACCAATCAAATCAAAGAATAAAAGCATCATTGGACTTCAGAACCTTTTCCCCACATTTTATTGGGATTTTGTATCTTATTGAGTCTTTCAGTTTCTTATACTAGGGAGATGATGTGGTGTTTACACATGTGAGTTAGGTTTATTTTACTTATGAGTATGGTCTCAAGTCATATCCACTTACCTACAAAAGACTCAGTGTGATCATTCTTTATAGCTGAATAGTACTCCATTGTATAAAAGTACCACATCTTCTTTATTCATTCCTCATTTGATGGGCATTTGGGTTGTTTGCAAGATTTGGCTATTACAAATTGTGCTGCTATAAACATGGGTGCACATATATCACTGTGGTAAGATGATTTCAGTTTTTCTGGGAATATACCCAGAAGCAGAGTAGCTGGGTCAAATGGGACTTCCAACCCTAACATTTTTAGGAACCTCCAGACTGATTTCCACAGTGGCTGCACCAGTATACACTCCCAACAACAGTGGAGAAGGATTCCTTTTTCCCCACAGCCTCTCCAGAATTTGTTATTGGTGGTTTTCTTGATCCTGGCCTTTCTTTCTGGAGTGAGATGGAATCTCAGAGTTGTTTTAATTTGCATTTCTCTAATAACCAATGTTGCTGAAAATTTTTTCATGTATTTATTTGCCTTTCATATTTCTTCAGCTAAGAAGTGTGTTTTCATCTCAGATGCCCATTTTTGGATTGGGTCTTTTAATTTCAAGGGCCTCATTTTTTAAATTCTTTGTATGTTGTAGATAGAAGACCTTTGTCTGAAGGACAGTTGACTAAGATTTTTTTCCCAATTTGTGGGTTTTCTTTATACTCTGTTGGAGATTTCTTTTGACATGCAAAAACTTTTTAATAAGACAAGATCCCAGTTGTTGATTCTGGGGAGTGTTTCCTGTGCAGTTTGACTTTTGTTCATGAATTCTCCACCTACCCTTATGTCTTCAAGATTCCTACCTACCTTGTTTTCCAGCAGATTTAGTGTTTCTGTTTTAATATTTAGATCTTTGATCCATTTTGACTTTAGTTTAGTGCACGGTGATAGGCTTGGGTCTAGTTTTAGTTTTTGGCATATGGAAAGCCTGTTTTTCCAGCACCATTTATTAAAGAGGCTATCTTTCATCCTGTGAACATGTTTGGCCCCTTTGTCAAAGATAAGGTGGCTGAGTGTGTTTGTAGTTGGGGTTGATTCTTCTATTCCATTGATCCTCAGGTCTGTTTGAGTCCAATACCATGCTGATTTGATTACAGTAGCTTTGTAGCATAATTTCAAATCTGAGATTGTGATGCCTCCTGCCCTGCCTTTGCTGTCCAGAATTGCCTTTGCTAGTCTAGGTCTCTTCTGGTTCCAGATGAATTTTAAGAATGATTTCTCTAGATCTGTGAGGTGTGCTAATGCTGATAGACTTAATGCTGTTTCTTAAGGATTGTTAAGCTGTGTTACAATGTTCAAGTTGCAAAATGCTAAGAATAAACCTGCCTTTGTATCTGGAGGCTGATTTAAAGAAATATGTCTGGTCGCCAAGTTGACAAGGGGTGGATTGATATGGTTGATACATTGTGTCAACTTGAGAAGTTTAGAAGTTCAACTGATATACTCAGCAGGGAGCCAGGGTTCTTACTTTGTAAATATCCTCATCCTGTGCAAAGCAGGGCAAGAAGATTTTGTGAGTGCTACACTTGCCTCGAAGGAGGGAGGTGACTTATGTACAATATAAAGGAGGAGAAGAGGATCGTTTTTCCCCCTTTTTGCTCTGGCTGCTTTTGCTTGCTGCTGCCTTAAAGTGTTGCCCCTGTGCCATGCCACCCTTCCTTAAAACCAGCTGATTATGGACTGGAATCTCCAGAAACTGTAAGCTAAATAAACATCTCATTGCTTCACTTTGGGTATCAGATGTTTTGTCCCACCAACAAGAGAAAAGTAACCAAGACATTTCTCCTTAAACATTTCTTATGTTTTTTTTTTTTTACTTTACCCTAGTCATCTACCTTTCTTAAAAGTATCCATTCTTGCTTCCTAAAATAGTGTTGACAGTGTCACTTGAAATAAAGGTTGAACAGTAATGAGTTAGTCTGGGCTGTTCACCAACCTTCAGAGCTAACAGAAGGAGATTGGTAACAAAAGCATTGCTAAATAGCTAAATGTAAGTAGCAAAAGTGAGTGTGCATGTCTGTATTTGTCTTCTAGCTACTTTTTCACACAGTAATTACCATTTTTTAAAAAAGAGAGTTATGACAGAGATACCTGGAAGAGAGTATGCTACAGTTTATGAAGTATAAAAATCTGACCTAGCCACTGGTGATCAATTCTCATTTCTCCTCTGTTGCTTTGCTCTGCAAAGTGACTGAAGCAGGGAAGCAGTTGCTTTTCTCCCCCTTTCTTATTTATTTTATCTTCCTGAAATTTGATCATTCATTTCTGTTCGACAGCCTCTTTCCCATCCAATACCTGCTACATCTCCAAACCAACTCTATTCTCAGAAGTTCTGTCTCTTCTGTAAGCTTTGTCTCAATAGTTTTCAAGGATGCCAACCAAAGTTTATGTGGGAATCTTCTCAAATAAAAAACTTTGAAGCCATAATGTGACGTGAACTAAATCAGACATGTAAGCTTAAACACCATATGGTTTTTCTTATATGAGAAACCCCAATACAGAGAAGAATAAAAGATAGACAATAAGAATTAGGAAGTAGACCTTTCTCAAAGGGGAGGGAGATCAAGTGTTGAGGGGAGAGGGAGGGGAAGGGGATTTAAAAAAAAGGAATAAAGATGTATTAAATATACGCACCAACTCCACATAAGTAATACAAATACTGCATACTACAAACATGTACTAATAAAATAATTCTACGAAAATTTTCATAGCATTTTATTCTGAAAAATAAAAGCAAACAATACAAATGTTAAGACATATCTAATTAAGGTAATAGGAATAAACAATGAAGGTAGCCAAATAATTTCAATTTGTATATAAACTATTACTATATATTTTATACAAAACTATGAGTTGTGTATACATACATATTAATAAACAATATTTGGATAAACATTATCTCTCTCTATATATATATATATACATATATATATATATATGTATTGAGAAGGTGTAACAAATTTCTGCCTAAGTCAAGGGCATAAAGTAGAAAACTGTACATTGTGATATCATAATGATAGTTTGCAATGCCTCAGTTCTCATGTTTTGTATGAGCAACAGTTTTTGAAACACATACAAATTACTTAAGTAATTAGAACAAAATTACTAGAAAAATCAGGAATATAGAAAGAAAAATCCAAAGATGAATTTATTAATTATCACAGAGGAAGATGCATTTGATAGTCATCTTAACATTATTGTAGCAAGTTCTTGAAATAATGAATTTATAAATAGAAAAGTGTCCTTGTGGCTCAAAATTCTCGGGGTTCCAGTTTATGACTACTTGTCCCCATTGCATTTAGACCTGTGGCAAGGCAGCACATCCTGTTAAGAAGCATTCTGTGTGGCAAAACTATCCACCTCATGGACAAGGAGCAAAAGAAAAAGGGAAGAGGAAAGGTCTCGCAATCCTCTTGGAGAGAATGCTATCAATAACCTAAATATCTCCCACAAAGGCACACCTCTTACGATTTCCCTTCTTTCCAACAGCATCAAACTCAAGACTAATATCTTAACACATGGCCTTTGGGAAACATTTCAGACTTAGATAGTAACAGTCCATAAAATATTCCCTAGTTCATTAATTCCTGATGCTTGAGTTTGTTACAGGCAAAATTTCCAAGTAGAAACAGTATTTCAAAAAGAACAATGAGGATTTATGTTTAGAATCCAGGTACAGATACAAGGTCAGGTCTAATAATGCATAAAGTAATTAACAAGGATTATTTTACCTAGCCTAATGCAGAAAAAAAATTCTAAGTGAAAGGAAAAGACTGTCAAATATAAGAAAAATGTGGAAGAAAGAAATAAGAACTCTTTAGAATGCTCAGAAATCCTAAATCCCTCTAGCTGAGGACAGAAGATTTTATACAGAGCATATTTGTTCCCTTTTCTACCTAACATTACTCTAGCACTTATTTTTAATGACAGTAAGCGTATATATATATATATATATATATATATATATGTAGTAAAATGTGAAGTTTCAATATATATTTTCATCATAGATTGATTAAATCCAGCTAATTAACGTATATATTACTTCACATGCTTATTTTTAGAGGTGACAACATTTTAAATCCATTCTGTTAGAAATTTTGAAATAAACACTATTACTTACTTCAGTAACCATGTTATGCAGTAGATCTCAAATATTTATTTCCCTTAGCTGAACTTTTATACCTTGGGCATCTCCCCTTTCACCATCCCACCAACAACTACCTTAATCAACTTGTGACTATGACCTTACTTTCTGCTTGCATGAGTTTGAATTTATAGATAACAGGTAGAGAGCAGGGGTCTTAGCCTGGTGCCTATTATTTCCCAATACATTATACCATGAAAAGAACTTGGATTAGCAAAAAACTACTTCTCTATTTTCATTAAAATGTAACTGAGGTTTAACATTTTTCCAATATCAACTGCCAGCCTCAACCATGCTCAGTACCTGCAACTTTACCACCAAGAAATCACAGATATTTTGATATCACCTTAACACTGCTACATATATCTCAAAATATTATTTATGTTCATTGCCACTTCAAAATTATAATAGTTGTTATGTCTGTTGTAAGGGCTTTTAGTTTAGTGCTTTCATAAAGCAGCAGAAATTTGTCTTTAAAATATTATGACATCATGCAGAGCCAAGTCGTTCCCTGTGAGTCAGCGCCACCATGGAATATGGCAGGAGAAAACAAGCCCCACCCCGCCTGAACCAGCACCATAAGCAGGCCACCACTTGCAGGGGGACAGCTAGATCCCAGCTCTTTCCAGCTCGTGGGCTGGCAAACAAGAAGTGCCAACCCCCACCACCCCACTGTAAGTGACCGGCCGAGCCAGAGAAAAACATAGGCTGTGATAATAGCTATCAAGGTGAAACACAAGTGGATGCC
This sequence comes from Cuniculus paca, assembly GCA_004365215.1. NCBI lineage: Eukaryota > Metazoa > Chordata > Mammalia > Rodentia > Cuniculidae > Cuniculus > Cuniculus paca. The sequence continues at coordinate 9,056 of RJWT010049039.1, forward strand.
TGTGGTGCTTTGGTGTTTCACTGACCTTGCAGGTCTAGGGCCAGTGGTCTGATCATCTGTTCAGAAGATAGCGATCCAGACATCTGCCATTTTCTTGCACTCCAGCCAGGAGATTCAAATCAAACCAACATGAGGTAACCAGTCAAATGATAATATTTTAATCAAAAATTTATGTAATGTGTATGTTATATATGTGCCACTATACTTAGAGATGTTTAGACATTGAGCAGTCCAAACAATGTCACAAATTTCTTCAGTGACATACTATTAAAGAACAAGTTAAGTTAAAAAAATATATATATATGTTTATGTATATATTATGATGTGTCAGGCATGGTGGCACATGTCTGTAATCCCAGCACTGGAGAGGCTGAGGTAGGAGAATTGCTGGGAGTTTGAGGCCAACCAGGGCTACATAGTGAATTGAACGTTAGCCTAGACTGCATAGCAAGACCCTGTTTCAAAAAACCAAATAAATGATAAATATATTTTGAGAAACATGTTTTCTTGTTTTTGTTTTTAACCCCATTGAAATCCTATATATTCCAGTATATGCATGTAAACATATTGTTTTAAGGTGATACTTATAAGCTTAAGCAGATTTCTAAAGAAGTCTATGACACAAAGATGAGAATCCTGCATGTCATCCTGTGGACCTTAGAAGCCAATTCTCTTTAGATGTGTTTCCTCTGTGTTCTCACACTGGCCTATGAGCACCTATATCCAATCCCTTAACACCACTGTTATTATCATTTTCCTGTCTGCTCCTCTAATGGATTCAGTAAAATGATTCTAATAAAATATATGCTGAAAAACTCAAGTAAGGAGGTACATGCCTGTAATTCCAGTGCTGGCAAGATTGAGGCAGGAGGATTGCCAGTTCTTGTCTCATCTAGGTAATTGAGGAAGACCCTGTCAAAATAATAAATCAATAAATAAAAAGTACTGGGGTTGTAGCTCAGTTTGAGGCACTGTTATTAATTCTCAGGAAAATACATGTGTGCCTGTGCATGTACACACACACACACACACACACACACAAATATCCCAAAAAAAAGGTCTTTTGAGTGACAGAATTAGATGTGTAAAGTGAAGAACCAATAAATGAAATAATTCACAGACACTGCTGAATTCAGACCCTAAGAATACCCCAAACAAAGATGAATTCTAACAGTTTCAAACTAGCTTTAGTGCCATAAAGATTAAACTGAAAATCTAGAATATTCATAATACTTCCCTAAACAATCTTTCTTTCTTACATACACAACCCTTTGTCTTACTGTCATACTTTACATATTCTAATTTCAACTAGAATATTAAATACATGTATTACACATACAGATGCAAACTTAAGTCATCCCAGAGATAGGTTCTGGGGTCCCTGGGATTACTAAAATCCAAACTTCACAGATTTTCAGGTCTCTTATATAAAATGGTATAATATTCATGTGCAACCTACACAGATCGTCACATGTGCTTAAAATGATCTCTAGATTATTTATATTACTTAATATCATATAATCACTATGTAAGTAGAAGTTTATAGTAAAAAAGTCTATGCATGTTCAACAGGAACAATTTTTTTCTAAATATTTTCCACCCACGATTGGATAAATCGATAGATGCAGAACCAAGGATATGTTGTAAATACAGTTATACACTTCTATAGCTGTATAGACACATGTACACTTATATACATATAATTTGAGACTATGTATGTGTATATTTTTCCAAAACTAGATCAAAAACTCCTAAAGTGTAAGTGCTGAGGATTTTTGTGGAATACAATGTCAAACTCTTGAGTTTATTTAGAGGAGTGACAACAGAATTCAGACAATTACCTCAGCTCAGTTTATGTTATTTTCATACTTAAGTATAACAGATGATTCTTCCTTCTTCTCACCACAGGAACTGTTTCTTATAAGCCAAGAGGAAAGACCTTATAAAGTAACCTTATTTAAATGAGTAAAGATCCAAACTCAAAAACATATAGGAAAAAAAAAAA
>RJWT010049040.1:0-11048 GCA_004365215.1 Cuniculus paca
GAGTGCGGAAAAGGTTGTGAAGCTCCAAGTCAAACATTTAAATTTAAAAGTACTGGTGGATCCAGTTTTAGGCCACCATCCGCACTGCTGAGGGACACGGCTTGTCAGTGGAATAGACAGACTCCTACACCCAGCAGTTTCTGCTCTCCTGCAGGCCATGGAGGACCTGGTGACTGAAGGGCTGGTGAAGGCCATTGGAGTGTCAAACTTCAACCATGAGCAGCTTGAGAGGCTTCTGAATAAGCAGAATTTGAGGATCAAGCCCATCACTAACCAGGTGAGCTAGTGGGAGTGTCAGAGGGTTGAATCAGTGTGCTTGTCTCCTAGCTGTTACTTCCACATGGCTGTGCTGGAAATGGGAAAAATAGGTGTTGTGTGAAATAGCATTTTTCTCTAGTGACCATCAAAATTGTAACTGAGTAGAGCAAGTAGACAAGCGATGAGGTGAGCAGGCAAGCAGCCTTCCTTATAGTCTGTGTAGTTAGTGCCACTGGCAAAGCAGGGTTTGACCTAGAGCTTGATTCTCCACTTGGAATTATGAGCAGGTCCCCAGGTATATTCAGAAGGGCCAGGGGCCTGCCAGTGGGCCAGCCCTTCTGTCTGCCTCTTCCAGCCTGTGCAGACTGGCCACAGGAAAGGGCTAAGTGACTTCAGTGCCTTCACCCCAGGCTCATAGACTACCTAAATAGGGGTTCACACTTTTTCTTTTTTTTTTTAATGCAGAGAAAAGACGAGTGAGGAAAAAGATTGTCATATTTGCTAGGTAGTCAATTAGTTTTGGTTGTGAAAAGGCCATTTTTGTAGTAATTTACTGAAATTTTTTGTTAAAGTACAACATATGTACAGGGAAATATGTACATGTGAGAAGAATTCCTATTAACTGAGCACAGCTCTGTCTCCAGCATCCAGATCACGAAAACAGAGCATGACCAGTGCCCTAGCAGCACCCTCCCCTGCCCCTCTCCAATCAGTGCCCCTTGCCACTGCAAGCCTACTGTGTTATGTTATAAATAAAGGAGTGCATCATCAGTGTTTGTGTCGAGGCTCTTTCACATAATAATGTGCTATATTCATCCATAGTACACGAAAGTGCAGAATATTACTTCTTATTTCTGTATGGTATACAACTATGTTAACATATCACAGTTTAACATATCACAGTTTAACGTATCATTGTTTTCTGTTAATGGGCACAGTAGTTAAGGGTGGGCCTTTGGGTATTTTTCAATTTGGGATTACTCAGAGAAGAGCCTAACTTCCTATTTTTACTTTTTTTCAGTAAGCTTTTTAAACTTGTGATTTAACTTTTCAGTACATACAGTAAAGTGTGTAAGTCAAAAAGAGCATAGCTTGACGAGTTTTTGTAAAAGTGAATGTACTCTAACATTCAGCAATCAAAGCAATAACCAATACCCTCAGTCTTCTAGAGGCTCTCAAAGTCCTGTCTTGGTCAGCAGCACAGAGAGCAACCACTAACCTGACTTCTAACCTACTTTGGTTTAGCCTTTTTTAACCACCTATATGCACAGAATCTGTTTATTTGCAGAGTCGCTCTTGTTTTGTGTCAGAGTTTTTTCTTGAACAGCACTTTGAATGCTGGAGAGTGGGTGTTACCTGGGGGAAGGAGACAGATCAGAGCGTCTGTTTCCTGAGGAGCATAGGACATGAAGGCTGCAGAAGGGCTGGCGTTTCTTTTGTTGGCTTTCCTGGAAGCTTATCCTGCTGGATGTGCCATGGTCCTAAGAGTGATCTAGTTGCCTTTGTCTCTGAAGGAGCATTTATTTAAAATGCAAATGTCTGTAAACTGAAATTGTATATGAGAATTTAGAGAGTACGGAAGAGATAGCAGTCCTGCTTCCAGCTTTCTTAAAAAGTTCACTGATGCCCCCTGTAGTGTGTATTTGTTACATGTAACTCCCTAGTGTCACTAACTCATTCAACAGGTATTTACTAAGTAACCTCTGTATAGACAGGCTGTTCCTGTGTTAGTGAGATAGGGTTTGCAAGAGAATAGATTTAATACAGGGCACATTGTTTATAGGGTTATTTTTTACTATTAACCCAAAAGTCAAATGCAGAGGAGTGCAAGAGATCTGTCCACCTCAGAGACCCCACAAATGCAGTCGAGGCCCTAGATCCCATACAATGTCCCATACAAGTCCAGGCAAAAGTCTAGAGTCCACTGCAATGTCCTCCATGAGTCTGTATAAAGGGTCTGCACCGGGAAGGCTCAAAGGTCAGTGGTGGAAGCTAGAAAGTCTGCTCTGGAGAGGTGCAGCATCTGTACCAGCAGGCTGAGGGATCTGCACAGCAGCCAGGAAGAGATGCTCAAGGTAAAGACCAGAGCTCCCCTATGAGAACCACCGCCATCCTCAGTGACAGAGGACCTGAGCTCCCCTGAGGACCAGAACAGCCAAGTTTGTATCAGGAAAACCGACGCTGACTCTGTTCATCTGGGTGTGCCGTTTACGTTAACCATTAATTAACCCATCACAGTTGGCGTATATCCATGAACAAAACAGATGCAGGCAAAAATCCCTGTGTTCATGAAGCTTCAATCCTGATGACACAAAGTAAAGGAAACGTGTGAGGTGACAGGTAATTATATCTTCTGGAAAGCAGAAGACAGGAGGGAGGCGGGACCTGTAGAGCGTTAAGGCTTTTCCCTGAGTGGTCAAGGAAGGCCTTGCATGGCAGATGGCATCGGAGCATGCAGATGACACAGGTGTCTCTGCGACTATAGATTCGTAGACCTTTACGTTACCCAGTGTTTGGAGATGGCACAGTCCAGCATCCTCACTTGCAAATGAAAACACCTAGGCCTCAGTGGGCTCTGGAGCTGGTCTGTGGCAGCCCAGACACTGTTGTAGATCTCCTCTTTTAGGTCTTTCGCAGAATGCCATTTGTCTGAATTTTTATGGCGCTTTATGATTCTATTTATAGATTGAGTGCCACCCATATCTTTCTCAGAAGAGACTGATTAGTTTTTGCCAAGCCAGAGATGTGTCTGTGACTGCTTACCGTCCTCTTGGTGGCTCAAGGTAAAGACCTATCAATAGGTGTGTTAGTTGGGGTTCTATCATTGAACAGATGCCCCCTTCCTATTTCCTTTGAGGAACTGAAGGCACTTCATCCAGAAAGTATACGCAGGGTGTGGGCTGACTAAAAGGGCTTTTTGTACCTCTCAGGTTCTCAGCTGAAGACAGGGAGTTGGAGCTGGAAGCCAGGGTCATTTTGAGTGGGCTGTCCTGTGGCAAGCAGTGCCTTTCAAGGGATATATAACCTACACGAAGTGATGCCTTTTCTGAGCTCCCCACTGGTACACCAGTCAGTTACTCAGGACATGTCACAGACCTGTTAGTCTTTAGATAATGCAGAGTTCACATGTTCTCTTTCCCCGCACCTTGGATTTGCACTGTATCCTTTCAGCTATCACTGACTTAGCCACCTAAGCCAGGAACTCAAAAACCATCCTTTCCTTACCCACTCGTCTGAAATCTAATTCAGCACCAAGATTTGTTGATCTTTGTGGCACGAGAATCTGCCTTTCGATCTTTATTGTCACAGTCTCCATTTTAGTGAAGCAAGGCTTTCCTCTGCTTCTGAGGGGCCCTTTAATGCCTTCTCAGATCAGCTGCATCCAATGAATTGTTCACATGACAGCTGAAGGGAGCTGTTTCCTTGGGATCTTGTCATTGTCCACCTCAAGCTTTCTTTATGTTGTGGCTGTCTTGTGAGATGCAGCTGACCCGATCTCTCTCTGCCCCGGCTTTATTTTTCCTCCCTGCAGACCTTCAGTGCTCAACCATGTGAAGCTACTGCATTCCCTTTGGTAGAACATTTGCTGTCCAGTCTCTGTGCCTTTGTATATACTGTTTTTTATTCCTAAAAATCTGCTTTTTAAAAACCTGGCTAATAGCAGCTTCATCTTGGCATTACCTTCTCCAGAAAGCCCTCCTGACTCTATTGTTTATATTTCACACATAGCCCTTGTCACGGGGTCTTGTCATTATTTTCTTTTCACTCTCTCCCACAATTAAAGCTACTTGACTGCAAGTACTGTATCTTATATATTCTATTCTCAGCCCATAGCTTCATACCTGGGACATATTAGGAGCCCAGGAAAGGCTGAAATAATGAAATATTTTTTGTGTGTTTTCCATATGAAATGAGCCAGATGTATTTGGACTCGGTAGCAGCTGGGGAATTCACAGAAGACTGGGTCACACTTCATAGTAGATCTTGGATGTGAGAAAGCCTTTAACATAGTAAGTGGGGAATCAGCAAGCTACTCAGGGTGGGTAGAACTCACACCCTTAATCCTAGTGCCCTTGATCCTAGCATTTCATCATGAATCAGTCACACGCTCTAGATGCAGCCACCTCTGAAAAAGCCATACCTATGACTGCATGAAACTTGGGTGGGTAGGGCATCTAGACACAAGCCATAACAGTTCACTCGAGGCCCCCTAAAATACTTATGTACATTCCTTCATGCAAAAAGTATTTAGTCCATCTTGAAAAGTTGACAAACAGTTTCAGCATTGGTGAAAAGTCCCAAGTCCCAAGTCTCCTCTACGATTTAAGGCAAACTCTTAGCTGCAAGCCCCTGTAGAAATGAAAAGAAAGTTTTAACACTTCCAACATTGAATGTCACAAGATAGATGTTTCCATTCCAAGAGTTACAAATTGGGATAGCAGTGGCAACAAAGCAAGATAAAAATCCCCCAGGGCAAACATTAAATCCCACATTTCCGCTTCCAGCATCCCCAGCAATCTATGGCAAGTTGTGAACTCTAAAAAGTTTGGGTGGCTCTGCCCCTACATTACTTATGGTGGTTGTAGCTCCCATGGCTTCTCTCTTGGGCCTACTCTGCTTCCACCTTGGAGTTTTCCTCAGATGATCCATGTTCCTGGCTTCTCCCAACTTCTGGGGTCTCCACTGTACCTTTGGCTTCACACTTAGAGCTGTATACACTGCCCTCTCAAGGGCACACTGCCTGGCCTCCAAGGCCTTCAGAAATCTGAGTGTGAGCCTTCCTGACTGCACAACTCTGGCATTTTGCATGCAGTAAAACGAGCAGCACATACAATGACAAGGTCTGCTGCCAGTTGAACCAGTTGCCAGGCTTCCTTCTCTCTTGGCAGTGAGGGTTGAGTGCCTATGAACCAAATCCTGAGGTACAACTTCCCTAGGCAGCAGTCATTTTTGGAACATGGTGACCTGGGGCTCTCTTTGCAAAGCAGTCTTTCACTTTGCAGTTTCGAAGCTGCAAATGGAGTCCTACTGCTTCTTGGGAGGCCCCCAGGCCATCTTTTCTTTTGTCTTCTGAAATACTTGGCTTTTTCTTGCTAGTCTTTTCAGCAACCAGCTTCACGTCTGTTCCATCTTTGCAGGCCATAACTTCCTTTCTGGCCAAACTCACAGTGTTTTAAATCATCCTGCTGAAGTCTTTGCTCTTGATTCTCAACATTAGCCTGCCTTGAAATTTCTTCTGCCACATTAATTAGTTCACCACCCTTATCTCAGTGTCAGGCCAAGTCTCTCTGTATGGGAGCAAAGTACAGACAGACTTTCTACCGTGGCATAACACACACTGTTTGGAGTCCAACAGCCAGTTCAGTCCTTCTTCCCAGCAGAAACTTCCTGAGCCTGGTCTTTACCACCTGCATTCCTCTCAGCCTTCTGGTTTTCTGAGCTCTGACCAGAATCTCCCATGCAGAATAACTCTAGTCTTTCATCCTGCATCTCCAAATCTTTCCAAACTCTCTAGTCCCAGAGACTCCTAAACCACAATGTCAGATACAGAATCACAGCAACAACCCCACTTCTCTGGTACTAAATTTTTCTTTTTTTTCAAATTCATTGTATTTCAGAGAGAAGAATAAAATTTCAAAACACAACAGTCGGGACGATGGTTCATACACTGTGCATTACCATCCCCAAATCAGTCATGCAGAGCACAAGACATCTGCATTCAATTGTCCAAACAGTACCAGCACAAACCTTTCTCTTCAATGAACTCAGAGAAATCACAGTTATCTTAACTATATTACATACATATACACATACACAGATATTGTTTCAGCTTCTCACACTAGTGAAACAAAATGATGTTTACACATGCATGTCAGATTTCACTCATGAGTATGGACTCAAGTTGTATCCATTTACCTATAAAAGTCCCAAGTTTGTCCTTTTCTATGGCTGAGTAGTACTCCATTGTATAAAAATACCACATCTTTTTTTATCCATTCCTCAATCAATGGACATTTAGGTTGTTTCCAAGATCTAGCTATTACAAATTGTGACGCTATGAGCATGAGTGCACATACATTGCTGTGGTATGATGTTTTTAATTCTTCTGGGAAGATACCCAGAAGGGAAATAGCTGGGTCGAATGGGACCTCCAGTCGTAGCTTTTTGAGGAACCTCCATACTGATTTCCACAGTGGTTGCATCTGGTACTGCATTTTGTCTTAGTTACTTTTCTGTTGCTGAGACAAAATACCTGATACCCAAAGTTAAAGGAAGAAAGGTTTAATTGGTTCACAGTTTGTAGAGGTTTCAGTCCATAGTTGACTGGTGCCAGGCACAGTGAATGGCAGATGGGCATCATAAGGAGAACCAGGTCATAGCAAGCAGGAGACAGAAAAAGTAAGCAAGCAAGCAAGATTCTATCCCTTACATCTTATCTAGGCTATTTAGGGCAGGTTGCACTCACTGCAATACTCGTGCCTGTGACCCTAATGTTGCACTGTGAATCAATCACACACTCTGATCCAGCCACCTCTGAAAAATCCCCACCTATGACCGCTCAAGGATTGAGGGGATATCTGGACACACAGCCATAATACCTGGTAATTGTTTAATAAGTGGACAGATTCTGAGGAATACTCTGTCATGGCCTTTTATGAAGTCTCCTACTTTAGTTCCCACATGTTCACAATATCAACTTTTCCCATAATATTTGGCTAAAGTTTCCTGGATTATTATCAACATCAATATTGATGTCATGGACTCTGTTATATCCGGTAGAAGGCTGAGGTGTTTGCAAGCCCTTTTGTCTTTGGAAATCCCATTGTCTTGTGTTCTCTGATGTTGCTACCTCTTTAAAGGAAAAAAAAAAAAAACTACAAAATAGTGCACGAAAAGTTATGCAGTAAATCTACATTCACTAAAATGTTAACCGCGGCTATCTTCAGCTGATCGGTTTGTAGTGATGAACTTTCCTGCGTCATTAAAATTCCCAACAGGGAGCGTGTGTTTTGATGAGAAAATAGGAAACCTTCTGTTCTGAAGAAAGGTTCCACCCTAAATAAGAAGCGTCCTCGTCAGATCTTCTGGCTCATCGCCCTCTTGTGTGTCTTTCAGTGAGGGGGTGGACTTGCTGGACGACCCTGTGATCCAGAGGATTGCCAAGGAGCATGGCAAGACTCCTGCACAGGTACCGGGCAGGGCCATCCGTGTGCGAGTGTCCTCTCCGCATGGGGTCCTGAGGTTCACCGGGCCCTAAACAGGGAGAAGTTCCCCGGATGAGGCAGTAACCATCAGAACTTCCTTGGGTGAAGCAGTGGGCTGGTTGCTTCCACTTCCCCTTCGTTCAGTTCACGTGCCTCCTTGCCTGTCAGGACACAGGACAAGCTCGGGCGCGCCCCGTGGCCCCAGCAGCTGTGTGGACAGCTAGTGTGGAAGGGAACAGAAAAATTCTCTGTTACACTTTTTTATTTTATTGTCCAATTTATTTACGGAATTCTAATTACTGTGCGGACAGGTGTTCTGATCGTCTCCTTAGGCCAGTGGCATCCTTACCGGTACACTGACAGATCTGTTCCGAGTGTGCCAATCTGATCTCCAGAGGACTTCTGTAGGAAAGATACTTCGGAATTTTTATTACAAGTTGTTAGGAAAATAACTTAGATTTGACTTGATATGATTTTCCTTTATGTAATACAGACATTTTTTTCCTTTATCCTGTAGATTTTGATTCGATTTCAGATCCAGAGAAATGTGATTGTGATTCCTAAATCTGTCACCCCACACCGGATTCAAGAGAATATCCAGGTGGGTGTTTTTCTTCCTTTGTGTTATAGTTTTAGAACATATGCTAGCTGCAAAACAAAGCAGTCACAGGAGTGCTGTGACCTTGATACAGCCAGGGTCTGTTCCTCTGTGTCATGTTGGCAAACCTTCCACACAGTGATTCTTGCATCTCAAGGATGCCCTCTTCCCTCGCACTTGGCATCTTCTCCTTTCGGCCCAGGATGGGGAAAGACGGAGGAGGCCAGGGGTACCAGGGGCTCATCCTTAGGGCGGAGGCTCACACTGCACATGCTGACCAGTGCCTGCTCTTCACCCCAGAGTGCCCAGTGAGTGCACCGCACCACAGCTGCTCCAGCCTTGGCTGCAGGGACTCTTCTAGAATAGTCTACTATCCTGCCAGCCCCCCAGTCAGAATTCTGTTTAAGTGATTTCTCTTGCCTTCAGAATCTCTGTCTTGTGGAACAAGGATGTCAGGGTCCCATAGCTTTCTTACCCCTGAAGGGCACATGCGAATCACTTGATAATCCCTTCCTTCTCTAGGTCAGCCCCTCTTCCGGGGCAGTGACATTGACACTCTTCAGGAAATGCTATTATTGTGGAAGTGGGGCATTGTTCTTGAGAATGTTAGGGGGCAAACATTAGGAAGGGGTTAGAATACTATTTTAAAAGGAACAAAATGTGATTCCTAAAAATGTTTCTGTGATACGGATGCTGCTAGAGCTCAAGGTTTTAGGAACCAAGTGACTTCCTAGTTGGTGTGCTGTGTGGAACAAGAGTTTGTCTTTTGTGGGAGAAGGGGGGTCAGTAAAAACAATTGTTGGCTGTCTTTTTAACTGTCCTCATGTGTTCTTCACTCCCATACAGTAGAAGCAGTAGATACTCTATCTGTCCAACATCTCCTAAATGTCCACAGCTAAGCGAGCACCAGTCAGATCATCACGTTAAAGTGCCTTCTGGGAACCTAGGCCACTGTAATTCAGGAGAAGTCTGTGTGTCTAATGTAGAATGTCTTTTATATCTTTATGTCCTTTGCCAGTTTAGTATATGCTGTAGCTAACATATGTGAATTAAATTAAATTTCTTACTGATATTTTATTTGATTCCAGGTATTTGATTTTGAATTAACTGAACAAGATATGAATGACATCTTCAGTCTAGAAAAGAATCTCCGATTGGTCACATTCCCCACGTAAGCATGACGCTTACTTTCTTTTTACATGGAGTAATATAGCATGCATCCTTGACTTTCAGAACTCAACGCATACCCGAGGGCTGGTTGTAACTTGGGTCCACAGTTGAAGGCCCAGGCTCCTTACAGAGACATTGGCCCCAGATTTCTCAACTAACTCCTTACAAGACAGGGTGTTGTAATGTTCCTTCCAGAACTCTTTAAGGGTTCAGTCCATGTCAGACCATCTGGAAGAACAAGCGGCCGGCCTAACTCACGACGTTGGTTATAAGTTAAAACTAAAACTCCAGTCATAACCCACGTTGTTTGTATGTCACCCCGGTTGTAACTCGAGGGTCCACTGTACTGTTTGGATTAGATAATTGGTTTCTGAAAGGTATTTACAATATACATTTTAACTTCTTATCATAATTCTTCCTTGTTTGAAGATGGTCCATTGAATGAAGTCAAGGACTAATTCATACACTAGGGAATGAAAATTACCTAGCTGTATCTTTTGAAATGTTTGTTTTAAAATATAATAATTCTTTCTTTTCTATTTTTTTTTTCTGTCTTTCAGAACTGAAAATCACAAAGACTACCCTTTCCACATTGAGTACTGAGGCAAGCTTCCCTCTTGCTCATTTCTGCTGAGCCATGACAAATTGTTGCTGGTGTTAGCCCACCTCTGCAAAGGCTTTGCAGTCCCCGTGCCAGGGATGGGAGCAGTGCACACAGAGACCAGTGGCTTCCTGGCTGAAACAGGCCCAGGTCCCGTTCTCTGCCCGATACCAGGAACTGAGGGTGTTCTACGTGACGGAAAGAGAGCAGTGTCCTGAGGGTCATAGTCACTGTTCAGGGGATCCATATTGATGTCAAGGATCTGTGAAGCACACAGTGCAATATAATTTTTAAATATCAGTGTATATGGCCTCTGCAAAAAAAAAAATGACTCATCACTTAAATTTACCTCCATTTTTTTGTTTTGTTTTGTTCTTTTTGATGGGTACTGGGAATTGAACTGAGGACCTTGCATTTGACAGGCGGGTGCTTGTGCCACTGAGCTACATCCCTGGCCCTTACCTCCATATTTTAAGAAAACTGGTGAAACATCTAAACAGTCTGTAAGAGCTAAGGGAAGAGTATGATTAATCTCTGTAGCATAGCTTCCTCCAGGGTCCAGCCATCACCAGTCTCGCTTCATTCCTCCTCCCCTCTGTGCTCTACCCTTAGCCCCCGGCATGATTCTAAAGCCAGATCTTTATCTGCACACATGAAAAGGGAAACAGGAAATCTGATGCTCCATGTCAGTCAAAGTAGAAGCTTTTATTCTTACTAAAATCTGAAATTTAATGTTTAAGTACTGTTTTTAAATGAAGTCTTTTGGCCCATTGAAATCCCGGGTGGCTGAGAAGCGTGACTCTTCCGGGGTGAGCCCTTCAGACTCCACAGACAGAGGAGCCCCAAGCCTGTGCTGTCCTGAGGGAGGAGGCCGTTTAGGCTGTGGCCTGCGGGGGCGGGGGTGGTGGGTGGACTTGGTGCTGCAGTTAGGCCAAAGTCTGGCCAACTTCACTTTCATGCGACGTCTCCGGGAATGCAGCTGCTATTTGGCTCCTGTCCGAAGAGCGGCGAGCAGTAGGAAACTTGATCCTCCGCCCCACGCTGCCCAGGTGCTCTCAGGGCCTCTCCTCACCCCGTTTCCCAGGTTGGTCTTCGTGTGCCTCTCCCAGCGGTCTTGCCCTGTTGGGCACAAGGCTGAAGGAAGGCGTGAAGGCCAATAGCTGAACAAGGCTGGTGTGGGATGGTTCGCTTATGTTATTTTCCAGTTTTGTCTTAC
>RJWT010049041.1:0-11050 GCA_004365215.1 Cuniculus paca
AGAGATTTGATCCATATGCAGATAGGCATGGAAGCTCACAGGTGTTAAATATCTTGTTCAACACCACTTGGTGTGTCTTAGTCACTTTCCTTGTCACTGGGACAAAATACCCAATATTTGCAACTTAAAGGAAGAGAAGTTTGTTTTGGTTCACATTTTCAATCCATTGTGGGCTGGCTCCAAGGCAGAAACAGTATGGTGGAGGGGCATGGTAGAGGAAAAGCTTCCAGGAAGCATAGAGGAAAAGGAGCAGCTGAAGAAGGTGATGTGCCTTTCCAGGCCATATCTCCAGTGTTCCACCTCTTCCAACTGGACCCCACTTCCCAATAGCAAGTCAGCTACATTACCACCATGATTCAGTCATCTTCCAAAAGCCCTGCCTACAAGCACATGAGGCCTTTGGGGGACATTATTGATATAAATAGTATTTGGCCCCTGATCCCCAAAAGACTCATGCACATTTTCTTATGCAAAATTCATTTAGTTCATCTCTAAGAGTCATTAAGTCATAACAGTTCCAGCACTGCTGAAAAGTCCACATCTAAAATCTCTGGGACTCAAGGTAAACTGTTGACTCTGAGCCTCTGATAAAAAAAAAATTAAATACTACCAATACACAATGACACAGAGTAAATATTCTCATTCCAAAAGGGAGGGTTAGGGAGACAAACCAATGAGACCAAAGCAAGACTGAAATGCAGAAGGGCACACATTAAATTCCACAGTTCTATGTCTAGCAACTGGGGCAAGTAATGGTGTGATATGAGCCCCAAAAGGCTTGGAGTCCCTGCCCCTATGGCATTATAAGTTGTAGCCTGTGTGGCCTCTCTCTTGAATAGCTTTGCTTGTTGCCTGCGACCTTCCCCAGTAGATGTTCCATGTTCCTGGCTTCTCCAACATTCTGTGATTTCTTCTGCATGTTTCCCTTCACTCTCACAGATTTACACACTTCCCTTTTGAGAGTATACTGCCTGGCCTCCCAGACCTTCTGAAATCTACATGGAAGCTTCCCTGACTCTATGAATCTTGTGTTTTGTATGCCTGTAAAGCCAGTACCATGTGGATGACACCAAAGTTTGTCATCAGCTTGAGCAGTGACTGGGCCCTCTTGAATCATAGGTGCAGAGGTCTCTCAGTGCCTGGATGGCTGAGGATTGTGAAATGGAACTCAGAAAACCAAATTCTTAGTCACCTTTCTTGAGCAGGGTGCACTGAAGTTTTCTTCTGAAAGTAAAGTCTTTCTTTTTTGCACAATTAAGCCTTGAATGGGTGGGGGTCTTGCTGATGTCCTTGAGGAATCTTATCTATTGTCTTAATGCAAATTATTTGGTTTCTTTTTAATCTTTTTAGCAACTTCCCTCTAAAGGCACCAACTTATCAGGTGTTTCCTTTCTGGGAAAACTGAAAACTTTAAAAATCCCTCAGCTGTGCTGTTTGCTCTTAATTCTCAATATAAAACTGGCTAAAAACTCTCAACAGTACCCATACCACAACCTGAACATTGAACTATCTTGAAATTTCCTCTGCCAGATTAGACTGCCACTCAATCTCAGGCTCCAACAAAGACTCAGGACATGAACAAAATTTTCTACACATGGCCTATAGTCCAACGGCCAATGACAGTCTCATTCCAAACTGAAACCTCTCAAGTCTGGTGTTTACTATGCTCATTTCTATGTGCATTCTGATCTTTTGAGCTCTAACCAAACTTCCCTATCAAACTCATCTTATAGCATTCTAGAGATTCTCTAGCTGACATCTCCAAACATTTCCAAATTCCTGTTCCAAAGGTTTCTAAACCACATGGTTAGGTAATCACAATGACTCTGCTCCTAGTACCAAAATATGCCTTAATCAATTTCCTCATTGCTGGAACAAAATATATGACAGCTGCAACTTAAAGGAGGGGAGGCTTATTTTGACTTATGTTTTCAGTCTATGGTGGGCTGTCTTTAACGGAGAAACAAGATGACAGAGAGGCATAGTGGAGGAAAAGTGGCTCACATCAGAGTGACCAGGAAGTAGAGAGGTAAAGGATTAGCTGGGGAGAAAGGTATGCCCTTCCAGATCATGCTGTCAGTGTATCATCTTTTCTGGCCAGACCCTACCTCCTAAAAAGAAGTAGTCATATTGTCCCCATAATTTAATCACCCTCCAAAAGCCCATGAGATTGTTGGATGATATTTTGAATATAAACCATAAAATAGTACTTACATTAAATTGGATCCCAGTGTTGTCTATTGAATAAAGTTTCAAAATGATACAAATGCAAACAGATAGTAAACATTAGAGTTTAATTCTATAGTTCTGCCAAGGATTGAGTGGTAGTTAAACAAGAAATGAAAGGATTTTTTTTTTCCTATGCTAGTGATAACCACCTCCTTCCCTTTGTATGATTAGTGGGAGACAGCTGAGCAAGAGGAGGCAAGAAAAGGTGAAGAGTTGAAAGTGGAGGTGAGCTGGTGGTACTGGTAATAGAGGTGGCCAAGGAGGGTGGCTGGTGTGGTTGGGATGTGGTCCAAGGGTTCAGTGTAGAAGGCTTGATCCTCAGTGTGATACCTGTGAGGTGGAGGGATCTTTTAAAAGTGGGCCTTAGAGGGAGGCATTTCCATTATGGGGGTGCTGCCCTCATACGGATTATAGTAGTTCTCATGGGACCCTGAGTGAGCTTGAGCAAGTGCTCGCAAGAGTAAGTTGTTATGAAATCTTGATCCTGGCCCCTGAATTGCTCTTTGAATTCCTGTCTGGTGATGTGATTTCTCCCTACCACATGTGCTCCTGCCATTAGTGATGCCATCTGCCACGAGGTATTTCCCAGAGCTGATCTGATTCCTGTACCATTTCTTGAACCTCTAGAGGAGCAAGATAAATCAATTTCTTTTCTTTAGAAAGTAGCCTGCCTCAGATAGTTTATTATAGTAATAGAAACAGACCAATGTAGTAATGTTGTCATTTTCTTAGTGCTGGTGGTGGCAAAGATAGTGGCAGTCCTGGTGGTGTTAGTGTGCTAATTCATATGTTGCTTATGCTCAGAACTAAGGGAGCAGATTTAAAGCTGCTCAAGGAATAATAGTATTGCTTTTTGCTGATGGATGCTTTTTGCTTACCTCTCTTCTTGTGGTGAACCTCATTCTACAGTAAAGGAGAGTGCTTCTTTTGGGCCCAGTGAACCCCAGATGCCTCAGTCAGGCTTCACAGTGTGCTGGAGCATGGATACCTGTCTTTTCCCTACGGGTTAACTTTACTTTCAGCTACAGACTCAGATCTCCTAACTTACTTTCTTTCTTTCTTTCTTTCTTTCTTTCTTTCTTTCTTTCTTTTTTCTTCCTTTCTTCCTTTCTTCCTTTCTTTCTTTTCTTTCTGTAATTGGGCTGACTCCAAAGAACTACCAAATGCCAGCCAGGTATGGTGGCATACTCCTGTAATCCCAGCACTCGGGAGGCTGAGGCAGGAGGATTGTTGCAACGTAGGTTACAAAGTGACCTCAGAGCCAGCCTGAACTGCATAGTGAGACCCTGTCTCAAAAAACCAAAACCAAACAACAACAACAACAACAAAAAGAACTACCAAATGCCTCCATAAGCACTGGCCCACCATAGTTTGAATGTGGATGTAGGAACCAAAATTCAGAGTTAGGGTTTCCATTTCCACACCTTTCTGTTCAAGTGATTTGGGACGAGTTCCTTGACCTCTTTGAGCCTCAATTTCCAGAGAGAAAACTACTTCACTTCACATGGTTGATTTAGTTACCTGAAGCATGGCTGGTACTTAGACAAGGGTATCCACTGTATCATCTAGAAACACTGCACATGGGGTCAGGGTATCCCGCCTTGTGGAAGCTGACAAAAACAAAGTAAGTATTAAAGTGCATTTTTAGTTGACCAGAACAGATTTTCAGTTAAGAAACCTCCATCTAAACTCATGTAAAATTGTCTTAGTGCTCAAAGATGAAGTGTTGTATTTGAGTCAGCAAAGGCATTATGTGCTCTGAGCTACTTACTGACTGGTATTTAAAACAAAACAAAACAAAACAAAACAAAACAAAACAATGAACAATTGATGTTGGCTTGGGTGACTGATCTGAGGGGTCTGCTCATAGTCTGATTGAGTTCTTGATGTACACTTCAGATAATCCATAGATTCAAAATGATTTCCTCTTAAGAGGAGCCCATCAACCTAATGAGTCATATTAAAACAATTCCCATTGTACATTTGTAGAGTGTTAAAAGTACATAAACAGTTTTTCTGAACAGCTCATATGCCATTTAGACTTAGAGGTATTACAGAATTTTTATCCTGTTATCTTCTTTTTGAAAAGTATTTATGTTTATTTAAAGATAATTTTTACAGATTGAGAGCTTAAGTTGTATACTTTTAAAGGAAAAGAGGGCATAGTTGATGGTCTATAAATCTACTCATTTTTAGCTACAAACCACATCACAAAGTATATAGACCTGGAATTTTATGAGACTGATAATATGCAAAAATCTCTGTGACCAGAAGTCAAAATGAATATATTTGGGTGAGAAATTTTATTTAAAATTCTTGCACAGTACTTGACTCATAGTTAACACTCATTAAATATTAGTTACTTCTGAATATTTACTAGTGCTTTCATTTGATGATTCAAATGTATACTATGTGCAGAAGTTGTGTTGTGTTCACTTTCCCTTGTATTCTTAATGTTTTCTTTCCTTTTCAGTCCAATAGATATTGAGACCACACAAATATGATGTAACCCCAGGTGGGTGGGAATTATGTGAAAGTGAGAAGACAGGAGCACAGTGGGGTATTCTTAGTACTTTAAGGAAAGGAAATGTTAACATCTAAGAATTTACAAGTCATCCTCCAAGTCTGTTTGGCTCAAGGTGAGGAGTGAGATGATATTTTGCCTTCCCTTTGCTATTCACTTAGTACTGTGTTCATTCATTCATCAAGTTTTTAGGTAGTAGCCACATAACCTTATTGGTTTCCAGCCTCCATTTATAAGATGATTATCATGCCCATCCAACTATGATGGCATAATTATTTTATTTGGATTGTAATTTAGCAAGAAATACAGAACAGTATAAGACATTGTCCTTACCTCCTTAGAACTGACTCCTAGCCCTCAAGACCAACATGAAAGAAAGCATTGTGAAATAAAGCCTTGTGAAAAGATTCTGTAGTTATTCTCTGAGAATTAGATACAGATCCAGGATCAATGCAACTGCTATTTTTGTCACTGCATTGACAGCTGACTAGGCTCGTGATAGATCTGCTCTTGCCTCACACAGGGCATATCTCCTCAACCTGCATGTGGATGTGAGAGGACACCCTTTCTGGATAGAGCAAGATCATTCACATGACCCTTTCCTCCACTAGAAATTTCAAAAAAGCTTTGAAGTACCATTAGGGAAACTGAGCACAGTAAGTGAAACTGAGTGTTCCTACTCTGAGAGTTGAGCATTCATTTTCCAGTTGTGTTTTGTGCTGTTTCCCCAAGCTGCAGTATGCTGTCCCCTTGCTCCCCACGCCCAGCACTGGGGAATGAATCCAGGGCCTTTGCACTGAGCCACATTTCCAGTCCTTTTTCATTTTTTTTATTTTGCGAAAGAGTCTCACTAAGTTGCTACATTGCCCAGGCTGGGCTTGAACTTCTGATCCTGCTGCCTCAGACTCCCAGGGTGCTGGAAATAAAGACATGTGCCATTATGTCGGGCTTGCAGTATGCTTTAGTCTTCTCCTTAGTCACAGGAGAGTTGTAGCCCCCAGTGAGGAAACTTGGCTACTGATAAAGTAGCAGCTTGAGGGTTTGTTTCTTTTTTTCCAGGTAGCAGGAGTAGAGGATGTTCCCTTGACCTTTGAGATAAGGAAACAAACAAATGAACCCATCAGAAGCAGGAATGGCATTTGTTCTGGTGGCTAATTTTAGAAGCAGATGGTGAGGAGTTGAGTTAGAACACACACAGCAATGTCAACAAAAAGTGGAGATGGAATGTTCTTGCTCTCACCCTGAATGCTGGGCTGTGGGACCAAAGTGCACAGAGTTTTGCAAACAGGTAATTTGCCATACATTGTATTCCTCTCTTGAGAGCCTGAGATGGCTTATCTGACTCTCTCTGAACAGGGAAGAGAATGGTTAGAAATGGAAGAGAGAAAAAATAACTTTTCCTGCATTAACCATTAAGGAAGCAACTAGGGAAGAGAAGTGGAACTTCAGATGGGTGACTCTACTTTCTGAATCTTTGTGATGCTTTATCATTAGGGTCCTGAAGAAGTATTTGAGTTTTCAAAGGAAATTGGAAGACTAAAGACTGTCTACATGAGGGATAGCAAATACATGACGTAAATGCCATGCTCTTCCTTCCCACGCTGTGGTAGACGTCACCAAAACGATGCACTTTTTCCTCCTAATAATACTTCTGCTTTGAGGTTTACCAAATTGCAAGGATCATCTCCCTCCATGTAACATCTCACTTTGTTCTTCTGGGTGTAATAAATTAGAAATGATGAGTCAAGAGACTGATGCTAATCAGAAAATTTCTTTGTATTTTTATTTCAATTTGTAATGATGGCCATTGGTTGAGCAAGATTGTCAATTTGATTGGTTTAGGAGACACCTATTGGATTAGTAAAACACACTTCTGGGTGTGTCGGGGTGGGCCATGCAGGGGTGACCTTGGGTACTGTATCTTGCCCTTCACCTCTTCTTCTTGGGCGCTGTTGCCTGCTCTGTTTCCCAGTTGTCATGGACTGAACATCTTTGTTCTGTCATGCCCTTCCACCATGATGTTTCTGCCTTGGAGTCAGTTAACCACAGACTGAAACCTCTGAAACCGTGAGCCAAGTTAAAACTCTTCAGGGCTGGGGATTTAGCTCAGTGGCACAAGCACCTGCCTGGCAAGCATAATATCCTGAGTTCAATTCCCCATACTCCCCCCACCAAAAAAAAAAAAAACCCTAAAAAACCAACTCTTCTTCAAGATGTGGGTGTTAGGTATTTTTTACTAGTGATGGGAAGGCTGACTAATACGTTATAAAATCTATTAAAGTGAAGTTTGTCTTAGTGACTTCATTCTATTTCAGGGATTAGGCTTTTTTTTTTTTTTGAATGTTGAAAGTAACATTGAATGTTCAGAGATAGCCTCACACTCACCAGGCTTTAGGAAACTGATGTATAACCCAAAACAGTACTTTGTTAATTACTCAGTGACTGCTATATTTGTAATAGTTTGACCTACATATGAACTTGCTGTGAGGGCTCATAATTAGTAATTAGAAAGTGGCTTGGGCATTATGGAAACTAAACTAAAAGAACAGGTAGCCGGGTATGGTGGCACACACCTGTAATGCCAGCATTCTGAGAGGCTGAGGCAGGAGGATCATAATCTTAAGCCAAGACTGGGAAATTTAGTCACTTAATAAGACTCTGTCTAAAAAAACAGACTAGGTATAGAACTCAATGCAAATGCCCCAGGTTCAATCCCCAAGATTTAAAAGAAAAAAAAAAAACCAGTAACATGAATTTGTTAATTTATTATTGTTTTAGTCATTCTCAAGATTCTCATAGAGTTTATATGGCAGTAAAGGAACCGGAAGATAAACAAAGCAGTACGGAGTAAAGTGATTTCAGATTGTACTCAGTGGTACCAAGTGTGTCGCAGCTGATGTCGTGACTGTCAACCAGCCTTTCCTTGGCATCACACATTCCTAAAAGCAGGTAGTTGAGGGCTGGGATGGGCCTTCCCGTGGACAGTGCTTCGATGGAGGCCTCAGTGTGTGTGTCTACCACTTACAGCTCCCCTCAGATGGACTGACACAGCCTGAAGCTGAGAGTAGCTGAGAAGTGTGTAAGAGGATGAGATCCTCCCCGCACTCAGGAGGTTCAGCAGGAGGATTGTGAGTTTGAGGCCAGCCTGGACTCCATAGGGAGTTGAGGCCAGTCTGACTATGGATCAAGGCTCTGTTTTAAAACAACAGCAGAGCATGAAGCCTGAAGTTTACAGACCTTTATTGTCACTTTTACACGGTGTTCATCAAGCATGTACTATGCACTAGCACGATATTGATGCTGGAGATGAGGAAGCAATGAGTACAGTCTTGTCCTTTGCAAAACCTTCATTCTAGCTCAAGAATAAAGGCAATGAGCAAATAAATATAAACGTGATACAAATCTAAAAGGGAGTCATGAGTATCGTGAAGAAGAACAAAGCAGAATCATGGGATTGTGACCCAGCGTGGGGTGCTGTTTTGGGAAGGGTGGTGGAGTGGAGGAGGTGACGGGACAGGAAGTGGAGGGAGACAGGGCCAGATCGTGTAGCATCCTGTCAGCCGTGGTGGGACCACAGATTGTGCAGTCGCCCTCCCTACCCACAGGGGTAGGTTCTAGGATGCTGGTGGATGCATGAAAACCATTATCCAGTGGTTTCAGTGGATAATTCGGATTATATATAAGATAAAGGTTAATTTATGAATTTGCTAAATTAGACATAGTAGATTAACAATAATAAAATAACAAAATTATAACAATATAGTATAATGAAAGTTAAATGAATACTGTAATGGTCTGTCTTGCTCAAAATTATCTCCTTGTAGTGACTGACCCTTTTTCTTCCCGGGCTCATGTGAGATGATACAATGCCTGTATGATGAGGTGAGGTGAGTTGAGGGGAGTGACAAAGGGGGACTGTGATGGAATGGTAGGCTTCTATGTGAGGATTACTTGAAGACAGTGCTGTACTGCCATTCTGCCACCTGGAAAGCTGTTAAATGACTAATGGGCAGGTCACATATACAGCACGGATACACTGGACAAAGGGATGATTCATGTCTCAGACAGGATAAGGAAGGATGGTTTGAAATTTATCACTTTACTAAGAACAGTGTGTAATTTAAAACACAAGAATTATTGATGAATGGAGAAAGATGTGGCTTATTTGTACAGTGGAGTATTACTCTGCCATAAAGAAGGAGGAACTCAAGACATTTCTAGGTGAATGGATTCACCTTGAGACCATACTCTTAAGTGAGATAAATTGGACACACATGTTTAAATATCACTTTGTTTCTCTAGTGTGAGAAACCAAAAGTGTAAATAAGGACCAAACTGTATAATAGATACTGTGAAATAGAAAGAGAATGTTCAAATGGGAAGGGGAGCGAGTGAGGGGGAGAGGGGAAGAGGAAAAAAGGGAAAAGAAAAGAGAGAATAAAAGGGAAAAAATGGAAATAAAGCTTTTGTAAATAAGGAGGAAAAGAGGGGTTGAAGGGAATGGCAGAGATTGAGAGAAAAGAAGAATCAAGTTATATTATTTACAGGTACAAATTCCCTGTGATGAATGTGACTATTATGTATATCTAAAATGTACCAATAAAATTAATTTAAAAAATATAAACGTCAGCAAGACCTTGTCTCAAGAAAAAAGAAAACAAAACAAAAAAACAAAAACAAAAAAACAATAAAAAAGAAGTGGTAGGGGATACAGCTCAGTGTGAAGGCGCTGTGCTTAATCCCCCATGCCACAAAAACAAAACAAAATGAAAACTTACGTGTTGTCAATTTCCAGAATTTTTCATTTAATGCGTTTGGACCACAGTTGACTGTCGGTAAAATGAAACTCAGAAGGTGAAACATAGCTAAAGACTACTGTTTTCGAAACAGTTTGTAAGGTTATTGTGGGTTTGTAAAATCATCATAGGGCTTTTGAAGGAATCACCCTGACTCCTGGATGGAAAGGAGGCTGTGGAAGGCTAAGAGCGGAAGCAGGGTTGCCAGAAGGAGGCTAGTGTGGCTAGAAAATCAGGATGAAGGATTAAGGTGACTTGGACTGGGGCTGTGTGGGTGGGGTGAGGGAAGTGTTCTGATTCCACTTGCTATTCCCAGATGAGATTGCAGCTAATACGGTTTTATGTAACCTGGTGATGGCTATTTTCCCCACTATGACCATCTACTATCTGGGCCACCCTAGCAGTCTTTCACCATTTCCGTTTGTCTTCACTGAGCTATGAAACACTCCTGGTTCCTGACCTGCATCATTCCAGCCTGGGAGATGCAGGGCACTACCTCCCACCACCCCTCCTGATTCTTCTTGGAAAATCCCTAGAAGCACACACTGCACTTGACGATTTAGCACTCCTTATACCTAACCCAGTGCATCTGAAGCCCTCTCCACTTGAGAAATGTGGACTTTGGGTAGGTGAAGATCATCGCATTGCCTGACTCCTAGTTTCTCCTTCTTTGTTGCCTCTTTTTCCATTCATCGTGGCAGAAGCCAGATATTCCCTCCTTGTTGAGAGCTCCCTCAGGGAAACTCCCTGAGCTCTTTTGCAGGGCTTGCCTTTTGAAGTGTCAGAGAAAGGTGGGTAGAACTGAGAAAACCATATGTTTTCATGACAGAGTCCTAGATTTGATAGCCCTATTATGGATGTTAAATGTCGAATGTTCAACTTTTCTTCTCTTGGCATTCATCCTTTAGTGTCCTAATACTCCTCCCCTCCAACACTTCTCCACTAGCTGGGAAAAATTTCATTTACAGAGTGTCTTGGTTACTTTTTCTCTCATTGCTGAGACAAACACCTGATGCCCAAAGTGAAGCAAGGAAAGGTTTATTTAGCTTATAGTTTCTGGGGATTTCAGTCCATAATCAGCTGACTCCCAGGCAGGGTGACATGGCACTGGGGCAACACTTCAAGGCAGCAGCCAGAGCAAAAGAGGGCAGCGGTTCATGGCAGCTGCAAGCAGCAAGAGCAAACTTCACCAAAGAGGAAAAACATGCCCCCATTCTGACCTTACATTGTATGTCAGCTCCACCCCTGGGCGGGTGCAGAACTCACACCATCAATCCCAGTGCTAGACAACGAGTCAATCATAAACATTAGATTCAGCCGCTTCCATGACTACATGAGGCTTGGGGGGGGCATCTATATACAAACCATAACACAGAGAGACACAAAATAACAAAAACACATTGATATATTTCAAAATGTTGCTCATTTCCTATAATTGAACATTATGACTTAAGCGAATCATCATAACTTTTGTCCCAAGGCTCCAGGAGCTGTGTCTAGC
>RJWT010049042.1:0-11064 GCA_004365215.1 Cuniculus paca
GTACAAAGAAAAGGAAATGAGTTCAACACAGTGGGACAAAACACCTGCAAGCTTCTGTGAAGAAAAGGAAGGGATTAGTGAGAGGCTGGAAGGCTTCCTGGAGGAGAAACCTGTCATCAGAGCACTTGGGATAGAAATGGCGGGGGAGCAGAGCCAGTGAAGGAACAGAATGTCCAAAGGCCCAGGGGTGAGGTGGCCTGGGAGCAGAGGTGGGTGGAGTCACAGGCAGGTCTGGTACTCGCAGGGCACAGGGAGACCTCTCTAGACAGAAGATAGCAATCTAACACCTGTAGGGCTTTGAGCTCTCATCTGGGACCTTGTCTGGTGTCTCAGTGCCCTTGTCTGTGAAGTGAGGGTTATGATGCCTACCCTTCAGGGCCGTGCAGAGAATTCGGTAAGGGTGCACGTGTGAAGTCCCGGAGATGGAGTTTCCTGTTTCCCTTTGGCTTTTGGTTAACATGCAGACATTCCCGACAGAAACTAGAAGGGCAGTTGCTTAACTGCTTGTATGATCAGTGTGAATGAGATCACAGCGAGAAAGCTGCTTGAAAAGGTTGTGACAGGAAGCAAGCAGTGGAAGGAGAAACACGTTACCCTGGAGACGAGAAAGGCTAGGAAGGAAATGAGGGTAAGGACAAATGTCACCAGCTTCTAAGTCTGGCCAGCAAGCTACCCGAAACTCAGTGGGTCTGTTTAGGGCAGCAGAAAGAAATGGGGTCCCACCCTGGAGAAGGTGGCAGTCACAGTCTTGGTAGAGAAGAGGGATGGGTGTGGTGGACAGGGACATGCGTACTGCCCTCTGTGGACTCTCAGCCTGGCCCTGCTGCAGTGGAGGTGAAAGGAGGAGGAGGGAGGGAGTAGGGATTTCACCCTCCAAAGTGGGGAGCCAAGACGAGCCATGACATGTAACCCAGGAGGCCCTCACAGGTGCCTGGAATGCCACAAGGTTGCACATCATCCCAATGGGTGTTGGTGACAGTGTGACACTCATAAACACTCTGATTTGGTGTCAGCCCAGTGCTAGTGTTCGAAAGCAAGTCTGAGGTGCGGGGTGAGGAAGGGAGGCAGTGTGGCTTCGAGTAGGTCGCCAACCTGTGACCTGTGACCTGCGACCTGTGACCTGTGACCTGCAACCTGTGACTTGTGGAGCTCTCAGTTTTTTGTCACACAGGGAGGGGCTGGAGGGCGTGACCTCAAGGTACTGCACTGCAGCAGCTCTGCAGCTTTCCCTGGATTCAGACGCCCGCAGGGTGCTGTGCGCCACTGCGCTGTGAATGGAGCAAGGCAGGGATTAGAGCAGCCCTTCAGAGGAAGAAAAAGGTGCCAACAAAATCATAAGCTGTCGCGGGGGCCTTGCTGCCTCGAGCATTTACAAGGGGCACTTCTGGAATCTGGAAAGAACTCAAGCTGTAATTTTGGGTTAAATTAGCTCTTCCGTGGGGGCCTCAAAATTGAACTCAGTTATCCTACGATTTGTTGGCAGTTATAGTCCAAGTCTTTTATAAAATCCCACATGTAAGATTTTGGGACTGTCATGCTGGGCATGGTGGTGCATGCCTGTCGTCCCAGCACCCAGGAGTGTGAGGCAGGAGATCACCTCAAATTCAAGGCCAGCCTGGGCTACATAGTGAGTTCAAGGTCAGCCTGGGCTACATAGTGAGTTCAAGGTCAGCCTGAACTACAGGGTGAGATCCTGCCCCACCTCCAAAAAAAGATTTTAGGACTGTTTTCCAAACATGTGAAATTCTAAGAATTCCCTCATTCTCTTGTAGAAGGCTCCAGACTGGGGGCAGGTGACTGGGGCCCCGTGATTCCCTCAAGAACAGAGAAGTCAAGTAGAGGTTCTGCAGATGAGCTTTATTTCAAGGAGTTTGGGAGTCTTTTCAGGCAGGCCAAGCCGACAGGAATGAGGCCTGCTCGGAAACGGGTGGGAGCGGGCCTGGGCACCCAGGCATGAGTAAGGGCCCAGTCCCCGCCTGGTCTCCGGGGCTCGACAGAGCATGGCTCCTGAGAATCCAAAGACAGGTCCTTGGGCGCAAGGACTAGGAAACCGCTACAACTGAGGCTGCTGCTCTCAGCAGACTCGCAGTCATCTTACTTCGGTCCCTTAGTGGCACTTTTCTAGTGGCCTCGTGCCGGTTTCCAGAGTCCTTTGCCATCTGGAATCAGGTCCTTCTGCCACATTTGGCATTTGGAGTGCCTAGGTTTCAGCGTTCCCATTCACAATTCCTGGAAGAGAATCTGATTGGCTCCGCTTACGAGCCAATGGCAGGGCGGGCCCAATCACCTGGGACAGCGACGGGGCGGGGCCTCAGACAGAGAAGGCCCGGCGGCCTCGCCGTTCCCCTGCGCAGTCCCCTTCGCGCTCCATGGTCTCGAACAGCAGCCGCACAAGCGCCAGCCGCCCCTGCGCCACCAAGGCGCGGGCCAGCCCTAGCACCTCGTCCGTGTGGCCGCGCCACACGCGCTGCAGCTCCTGGCGCAGGCTGGCCGCCGGGTACTTGCCCTGGGCGCGGCGCAGCCAGGCGTCCACCTCGCGGCCCAGCTCCCCGTCGCTCAGCTGCGCCTGGCTCCACTGCGCCAGCAGCGCCTCCAGCAGACAGCCGAAGCCCTCGGGGCGGCTGGAGCCCGCGTCGTCCAGCTCCACGGCGCGCTTGAAGCAGGCCGCCGCGTTGGCGTCCTCACCTTTGATGCGCAGGCACTTGCCGCGCAGCAGCTGCAGCTCGGGCAGCGCGGCGCCCAGCTCTGACTCGCCCGCCTTGGCCAGGAAGACCAGCGCCTGGTTGAGCGCCGCCTCATCCACGGCCAGCAGCTCCTGCACTGCGTCCACGCCCATGTAGTAGTAGACCTGGAGGCAGGATGGGGGCCGGGCTGAGGCTCCTTCCCAATTATTTCCCCCAGTCTTAGTCCCCAAGCCTGTATTCATGCAGTCCCCCCAGCCCCGTTGCACGTTGTGTTTCTGGCCCCAGGAAAGAGATGGTATTGGAATTTCAGGTATTTCAGGTCCAGTGCCTCTGCTCCTAGTCATGCAACCTCGAGGGGGTCCATTCCTGCCCTTGGGAGTCTGCTTGTGTAAATTAGATATTGCCATCTCTTGGTGACTACTGCCGGGCACGGGAGACACTTCTGGGCAGAATACGACTCCGTATGTTTAGCAGGTGCTGGAGCACCTGGCCTCCTCTACCCGCTCTACACATCACAGCGTAGCCTTCCCCCACAGGCCGGGGGAGCTGGGAGAGCTGCGCCCCCATTCCTCTCAGAGCCCTCAGTGCCAGCTCAGCCCCACAGGCGGTTCTTGGTGAACCCTCCGCCAACCAGGCCAAGCAGCTGCTTACCTGGCCAATGTCCAGGTAGGTCCTGAGGCCTGGGCACACCCTGACCACTTGCTCGAGGTCGGCCTTGGCGTGGGCCAAGTGGCTCCTGTCAGGCATGCCTCCAAGCCCTGCCTTGGCCCGCTCCAGGTCATGCAGGTAGGCTGTGGTGTGGATCTGCGACAGAAGGCTGGCTAAGAGAAGGTGCTTGGGACAAGACCTCTGCCTCCGTCCTGCCCCAACCCAAGCCAGTTTCCTGAGCAGCAAACAGGGACAGAGAGATCGACACAAGAGAAGCCCCCGTCCTCATGGGGCTTGTACTTAGGTAGGGAGAGAGACAGAAAAAGTGACAAATATGTAAACAGTATGTTAGGGACTGACGGGTGTTAAGAAGAGTAAGGAAACCAGGAAAGAATGGAAAGCACGGGCACTGGCAGGGCGTTGCTGATATTTTCCATAAGATGCTCTTTAGAGGCTGCCTTCTTTTTTTTGGAGACAAAATCTCGCTTGCCTCCAACTTGTGACCCTCCTGACCAGCTGGGATTATAGGTGTGTGTCACACACCCAGGTCACAAGCCGCCTTTTAGGGTCATGCCTGCAGGAAATTAGGCAGGAGGAAAATCAGAGATCTGGGAGAGGGACATTGTGGGCACAGGCCTAAGCCCGGGGTGCTGGGAGTGAGTGAGCCGTGAGCAGAGGGAGTGAGTGGGGCCACCGTTGCCGGGTCTGGCCAAGGTGTCCACGCACACCATGTGCACACCTTCCTCCTCCGACCATTTGAGTGAGGAGTGAATGTGACCTTTGGAGCCACGGCGGAGAGTGAGGCCAGGGTTCCTGCTAACTTGGGTGCAGGACCCTGCGGAAGGTCACTACCTCCCGATGCCTGGGAGGTCTCAGTTATACGCCAGCCTCAGTTATAGACCAGCTTTGGTGGAATTCTTGTGGGGGTTATAGCAGACTGCGAGTGAGAGTAAAATGCAGTCATGTAAATGCTTTATGGTTTACTAGTATGATTAATATCTCTCTCTTTTTTTTTTTTGTCTTTTTGAGACAGGGTCTCACTATGCCGTTCAGGCTGACCTTGAGCTCACTTTGTAGCCCAGGCTGGTCTTGAACTCACAATGATCCTCCTGCCTCAGCCTCCCAAGTGCTGGGATTACAGGCATGAGCCACCATGCCTGGCTTATGATTAATATCTTTATCATAACGATTACCACATCAGCTATAGTAAAGGAATTTCCTGCCTGGTACCAACTGGTGAAATAATTAAACTACTGAGACCAAGAATGGGAGCAGATTTGCCACGAAGGTTGATCGAAAGGCAGTGGAGAAGATAGGGAAAGCAGATGGGGGCTTTGGCAGCTCTGGGCCCATGGGGAGGGCAGGAGGGAGGCAGGATTCTCCTGAGTGTTAACTCGAAGTGCTGACTGCAGTGGGCAGCGCATCAGCTAAAAATATACCCAGCAACAGCCACCACTTCCGAGTTCTTAGGATGTACGCGATGCTGAGTTTTACACACACAATCCGATAACTCCCAAATCAACTCCAGTCGAGGCAGGGATGGTCACCTTCAGTCCACAGTTAAAGAAACAGAGGCTTTGACCCCAGGCGAGAGGACTAGGTCCCTGAACACGTGAGTGATGGCGTGGGGTTTGAACAGGGGCTGCCCGGGCCAGGTCAGAGCTCAGTGTGTGATGTTAATCCACTGTCAGGTGCTGACTTCAGTGCAGCCTCATTCAGCCTCCAACCCTGTCTAAGGGAGGGGTGATGAGCTGCATCTTACAGTTTGGGGAACTCAGGCTTGGAAGGGTCGGTGGCTTGCAACAGGTCCCACAGCAACAGGTGGAGAGGGTAGATCTCAGCTTTGATCACTCTGCTCCACCAGGGCTAATCTGGACTCTCCTGGTAGCTCCTGGCCAGGCGCTGAGTTCAGGGTCCCTACATTCTCACCTCAGCAGCTGTGCGCCTTGGGGAGTTCTGGGCTCTCTCCCACTCTGAAGTTCTAGGGCCTTTGGCTCTGGGGTTAGGGTCTTGGCCCTGGCCCTTGGTCTCAGGATAGGGGTGCAAACTTCAGGGTGACCCACCTTGGCCCTTGTGCAGTATGCCTGCCAGTTGCGCTCTGGATCTCCTAGGACATCCAAGGCCATGTTACAGGTTCCAATGGCCATGTCCTGCTTTCCTAGGAAGTGGAAGATTTTGGCCAGGCGGTTGAGGATGAGAGGCCGGTCCTTGGCAATCTCGATGGCCTAGGTAGGGAGAGGGGTAGGAGCATGGCGTGTGTCTGCTCACTCACATGATGGAACCCAGCACCTTGGGGCAAACCCCCGGCACTTAGTTCCTGGTCACAGTCATGGTCACAGTCACGGCCAGCAGGCCTTTCTAGGCCCTGCAACCCTCCCTCCAGTTCATGCCCCAGTGTCGCCTGGGGCAGGTGAGGAAGCCCCTCTTCCATGCCTACGGGGTTTCCAGCAGGGCCGCAGTGCTTCCTCCCTATGGGGACCCGCTGCTGCCTGTTCTAAGTGACCTGCCTTAGGTCACCTGGCTGTGGGCAGAGCAGCAATGAGGCCCCACCCACCTTCTGACCATGCCAACTTTCAGTGGGGTGGGCAGGGCAGAGAGAGCGCACAGGCCTTGGGGGGCTACTCAGCGTGGGGAGGGGGTTAGTGTTAGGCAAAGGGGAAGAGCCACAAGAAGAGCTGATGGAGGAGAGGGCAGAGGGAGGGACTTGGAGTCAGGCTCCCTCCTGGGTGGGCGCAGTGAGTGGTGACCCCAGCCTTCAGAGCACAGGCAGCTAGGGACACTTACCTTGCCGAAGCAGTCCAGGGGGTCAGTCCCCGAGTACCCACAGTCGTGGACGCCCAGGGGGGTGGTGGAGAAGGTCTCTGTCCTCTCTAGCAGCATCCCGAGGTAGCACCAGGCCAGGGCTGGGAGAGGGGTGGGAGGGGCCCGAGGATGGATGGGGCCAGCTCCACTGAAAGTGGTAGCCCCCACGAAGACAAGAAAGGGACAGCAGCATGAAACCCCGGATGACCCAGGGACAGGAAGTGACAAAGGTGGGGTGGGTGACATGCACGGGAGAGAAGAAACACATCCAGGGGCTCATTCTCTCTACGAGGACACCCTGGGGCCTCGTTTCACGGGCACAGCTGTCCTCACCATGCTAGTCCCTGTCTGGCCCTGGAGGAAATGGCTCTTGTCCAACAGAGCAAGCCCTGGGGTGGACAGTTGAGGGGAGACAGGGTTAGAGAGAAAGAAGCGGGCGACAGAAAAGGGCGACAGTGCCAGAGGCTGCAGGGCTAGTGACAGGGACAGGGACATCGGGCAGAAGCCAGTCCACCAGCTTCCCTGGGGCCCCTACCTTGCTGGCAGGGGTCGGAGGCCTTGAGGACCTGCCGGAGCAGAGCCAGTGTGCGGTTGAAGGCGGGCAGCCTCTTCTGCTCCTCACTGCCCAGCTCCAGGAAGATGCCGTCCAGCCTGGTCGACAGGATGCTGTGGCCTCAGCCCCTGCCCATCTCCCCAGCTTGCTGCCAGCCCTCCCCTCCCCTGGGGAGTCCTCTACGCCTCTGCCCCAGCCCCCGCCTGGTGCCAGGCTCAGCCTGCCGGCCACACCTCTGCCCCAACATCCCGGCCCTGCCACCCCCGGGCTGACCTGATGAAGAGCGTTGCCATGGTGAAGTACCAGCCCCTTTTCTCCTCTGTGGGGATCTAGGGAAGCAGAGAGCGGTACTGCTGTTATGGGGTGCTCTGGCTGTCGTTCGTGAGTGCCCATGCTTTCCCTGAACCCCGAGAGGTGGCAGGGCCAGCAGGAAGGGCTTTGGTCTTGAGCGTCCTGGTGACAGGCCCAGCTCTGCCAGGGTCGGGCTGGTGGCTTTGGGCCGCTTGCTCAGCTCGTCCGACCGCAGAGGATCCGATCAGGTGAGCCGGGCCCCCGAAGCTCAGTGGGCCTCCTTTCCTGGCCTCCCTGCACACAGACCCTGCCACCCCTCTGCCCTTCTGCTCCCCTTTCCCAAGCAGCCTCCATGCACGCCAGTGAGCCCAGTTCTGCCGAAGCCTGGGCCTCTTCACTGTTTTCCCATTGTTATTCTTGCCAGCCTTGCTGTGTGTTTAGAACGACTCAGGCACCAGATGAAATATTTATGCTGTTTTTTATGGGAGTAGCGGCTCTTGCCTCGGGAAGGAATTTTAATGAAAACCAATAAAACCCCCGGTGCACATTGGCAGCTCTGCCTTGGGCTCTACCCCCTCCTTCCACCTTCATCTCCTGTGGATCTTCTACCTACCCCACACCCTGGGGACCCCCACGGCTCCACCCACCCTGGCAGCAGGCAGCTCAGCCGGCTCCCTGAGCCCTCGTGCACAGCCTAGGAGGGGGCCGACACCGGGGATGAGGCTCTGAGAGGAGCCTGCCAGCTGGCTGGGGAAACAGACGCAGGCCTGGACGGAGTGCCGAACACCTGTCACCTTGACTGCACAACCAGTGGGACACATCGAGGCCCCGAGAGTTGAAGTGACTTGCCCAAGGTCACCGAGCGGGAGTTAAATACCGCTTGGCTCCAAGCTCATGTGCCCTTCATCACGCCAGCCTGCCACATACCGCAGTAGGAGGCAGTCTGCTCGAGGTCACCTGAGTGGAGCACACCCAGAGTGAGCAGGATGGACAGGCCAGGCCCAGCCACAGGTGTGGGTGTCCGTGGTCCTTGAGCAAGCAGCCGCCCTTCAGAGGCTGGGGTAGGGGCCAGGGCATCCCAGATACAGGCCTTGCTATGAGCATAGGCCTGTGACATGGCGCCAGCAGCCTGGTGGGCGCGGATCGCAGTGAGTGTGAAAGGGGAGGAGGCCAACACGGGCCAGGAGACCCTGGCGGACTTGGAGGGAGACGCCTTGTGTGATGGATCCACTGAGTCCTGCGACTGCCGGAGAGGCTGTGCTGGTTGCATTTCTAAGTCCATTCCCCTCAGAATCTCCTCTGTGGGGCCCTGGCTGGGCAAGGAGGGCAGGAGAGGAAGGGTGGGTCCCCTCTTGAGGGCCCTGGGTCTGGCAGGAAAGACAGACCTAAGACCCACAGCGGAGCTGTCCGGAGGTTTCCACTCAGGAAGTTCCCCGAGGCTTCCCAGGGGAGGAAGAGCCAGAGCAGGGCGCTGGAGGAGGGCAGGACTGCTCAGGGGACACAGGAGAAAAGGCGTCCAGGAGGACGAGCGTGTGAACGTGGCGTCAGGATCCGCACCAAGTCCATGGCAAGGGGTGCGCAAGGGCGGCAGGGGCACATCCAGAGGCCCCAGTGCCAGTCTCGGGATTTGACCTCATCTGCGGGGCAGTGGGGAGCCATGGGAGGGCTCAGGCTGGGGAGCACCCAGATCTGGTGTGTGCGCCTCCGTTCGCATCACCTCAAAGGGGCTCCGATCACCCAGGTGGGGTGCGCACTGTGCAGACTTAGCTGTGAATGCTGCTGTCTGGAAGGAAAGGGCGGCCCAAGGGCTCGGGGCATCTCCGATGAGTGGGGAGCATTTCCCTGAGCAAAAGGCAGGGATAAGGAGCTGGACGACCTTATTCGCTCTTCTTCCGCAGGGCAGGAAGCAGGGGACTTGGATCTATGGTGCACCCTATGAGCTACTCCGACCAGACCTTGACATGGGCTGCCTACTGCCAGCGTGACCCATGACTTCTGGCTGAGGCCTGCTTCGTGGCTGGCTATGCAGTCACAGCAGGAAGGAGGAGGAAGGCCTGCCGCCACTCTGCTCCTGGCAAGCGGGAGGCCTCAGGGAGAGCAGGTGGAGTGATGAGGAGGGCGGCCCTGGGACGAGGTGCCCCCTCATTCACAGAAGAGGAGACGCCACGGGCCCTCGGGAACTCTGAGTGCAGGGCCCAGCCCAGAGGAACTTCTGGCCTGGGTGCAGCCGAGCAGGGTCAGGGCTGTCCTGGCAGCTGCGTTGTCCACTGTGACCTGCCTCAGTGTCCAGGAGACAGTGAGGTCTCACGCCTTGGAGTCTCACCTCACTCCAGGCCCCTGCTCTCCAGGACTGCAGGCCCCTGTGGGCTCCCAGATGATTTCTCTCCCTCCAGGTCCCTGTGCTGGGGTGAAGTGTCGTCCTCGGGGCTCCTGGTTCAGAGCCACCCTCTCGTATTCAGGCCACAGAAACTACATTGTGTGCAGGACAGCTGGGGCTTAAACTCGTGCTGTTGTGGTCCTTGCCCCGATGTTCCTTGTCTACAACATGCAGTTATCTCATCAGCCCCTGCATTAAGTGACTGAGGACACAGACCAGATAGGTGACTTACCCAAAGTCCCGCACTA
Organism: Cuniculus paca; assembly: GCA_004365215.1. Classification (NCBI taxonomy): domain Eukaryota; kingdom Metazoa; phylum Chordata; class Mammalia; order Rodentia; family Cuniculidae; genus Cuniculus; species Cuniculus paca. The sequence goes on from RJWT010049042.1 coordinate 9,604, forward strand.
GTTTGACCTAGCGGTCCCCCATCCTTGAACTACAGAGCCTACTTTTCACTGAGCAGGCGATACCGCCACCTGGTGGCAGCATGTCTGAATTGCAGGAACAATTTCTAGGGGTTAGCTCAAAGACTAAAACTGATTTTTATTTTATTCTTTTAAAAATCCATTTTATTTCAAGGAGAAGAAGAAGAAGAAAAACTAAAACAAAATTTCAAAAGCTGTCAATCAGGGGGCAACAATGGTACATAGACTGCACACTGTCATCCCTAAATCATTCACCCAGAGCACAAGACATCTACATGCAATTGTCTGAACAGTACCAGCACAAATCTTTCTCTTCAGTGGACTCAGAGAAATCAGTAGTATAACTATCTTAACTAGTTTCTTAAATATATATATATATATACACACACACATACATGTGTTGTTTCTTTCAGCTTCTCACACTAGTGAGACAATATGATGTAAAACTGATTTTTTTAAAAAGCCTGGTGCGCTGGTGCCTGTAATCCCAGCACTCTGGGAAGCTGAATCAGGAGGATGACAAGTTTGAGCCAGCCAAAGTAACATCAATTTAGTGAGATCTTGTCTCAAAAAAAAAAGGGGGGGGGCTGGGGATGCAGCTCCGTGCAAAGGCCCTGGGCTCAATCCTCAGTGCCTATGGAGGGTGGGGGTAGCACGCGGCGAGTTCCCTCAGAGATGGACGTCTGCCATGGGGGCCACCCAGTGTGTGTGGGGTGGAGTTAATGGGCTGAACAGATGGATTCAGAGGCCCCAGTGTGCTGGGTTTTAATCTTCCACCCCTGCCTGACGTGAAGCTTATGAAGGCTTTCGCTGTGAGGGTACCCAGACCTGCAAAGGGGCTGTCTCTTTAAAATCCTTCTGGTTGTCACAGAGGCCGCAGCTGAAGCTGTTACCAGGGGCAACCTGGTGAGCCACAGTGCATTAAATTAAATTAAAAGGCCTCTGGCTGCCCCTCCCTCCCTCCTGGAGAATGGAGCTGCCCTGAAACCCGGGCTGGTTTCAGGGACCTATGCGCTACTGTGCACAGGGCCAGGGGTCCGGCGGCAGCCTCATGTCCCTGGGGCCACAGCTGCTGCTCTGGGAAGGTCACCGCACACTTTTCTTCTTACTGCAGTCCTGCGTGGGGTCTTGGGGTCTGCGGGAGGGGCCCAGCGAGGCCATGCTGAGCTTCCAGTGACATTTGTCACCCTGGTCCCAGCTCAGGTGAGCGTGAGGGGGCAGGTGCCAGCTCTCTGAGGCCCTTGTCCATCTCATCCTCATTTCAAGGTGGGGAAATGGAGGAGGAATGAAGCAGAAACTCACCTACTTGACCAGGCACTTCAGGCCAGGACTCTGGTTTAAATCCTGCTCATCCCCTAACATCTAGGTGCAGACAGCTAGTGTGTGTTCAGTGTCACCGCTTACATGGTCTTTCGTGGCCACCTGACTGAAACCTGGGGAGGG
>RJWT010049043.1:0-11062 GCA_004365215.1 Cuniculus paca
TTTTCACACTCTCCGCCCCACACCCTGTGAAGACTGCCTGGATGTGAACTTTTCCAGGAAGCCCCCCAGACTGAGTGGGTAGCCCTCTCCTCCAGGCTCCCATGGCTCTGAGCGCCCCTGCAGGTGGCTGTGGTGGCGATTAGCCCTGGAGTATGGCCAGGAGCTGGGCTGGGGGGAGATTAGAGAGCGCGTACCACCCTGAGGCCCCTGCCACTCTTGCCCACACCCCAGGGCCAATCTTCAAGCTCTGTACCAAGGGGCCACTCCGGACCTGGGTCTCCCAGCAAGGGGCGTTCGCCCGTCCCGAAAAGCCGTATTCTGCTGGATGAGTTTCTGTGCCTACCAGTCTGCTTTCACCTGCCTCGGTGAGCTCCTTGCCCAGCACCCCAAGGTGCCTGCCCTCTGGATGGAATGGGGTGCAGGAGCCATCAGGCAAGGGGGTCCCTTCACATAGCCCCAGTGCTGACTGCCACTAGGTTTGAGTACTGGGCTGGCCTGTGTCTGGAGGTGAGTTCAAGTGTGGTACATGCCTACTCCTGCAAGGTAGTAGGGGTACACTGAGGTGTATTCGAGCAGGCATGGACTTGTTGAGGACTACGAAGAGTGCCCTGCCCCGAGAGAGTTGGGCTAGGGGACTTCGAAGGAGCCTCTCAGTGCAAATTCGGATTATCCCTTCAGGCACTGCAGTATTATGGGAGGGTCAGAGTGTAGTCCAAGGCCCTGTGTCCCTCCCTTCGGTGCCTCTGTCTCCACCTTGCTGGGGAGGAGGAGAAGGGTGTTAAGGAGCAGAGGCATCCCTGGGGCTGAAAGCCATGATCTCTTGTGCCCCCAAGTCTTTTGCCCCATGTTCCATGGACCAGGTGGCCTGGCTGTTGCCATTGCCAGTTCCTGGCATCTGCCCAGTCCCTGCTCTGGCTCCCAGGAAAGCAGCCACTGATTTCCAAGGGATTCCGGTCTCCGGGGATGCAGGGGAGATAACATTTGCAAAGTGCATTGGTTTTCCAAGTGCTGCCCCAGGTCCCTTTCACAGAGGGGGAAACTGAGGCTCAGAGAGTTAGCATAACTTGTGCAAGGTGGCACCACTAGGCAGTGGTAGAGCAGGGCCCCGAAGCCAGGGCAGCCTCGCTCCAAAGCTCTGGATTCCTGGGGGTGGCGGGGTGGCGTTTAGCTCCTGTATCTGTCCCCTGCCGCCCCTGTCCCCCAGGGCTCCTGGTACAGCAGATTGTCTTCTTCCTGGGGACCACGACCCTTGCCTTCCTGGTGTTCATGCCCTTGCTGCACGGCAAAAACCTCCTGCTCCTGCGGTCCCTGGAGTCCTCCTGGTGAGGGGATGTGATGGGGGGCTGGGGACCCTGTCCCAGGAGCCACTAACTGCAGCCGCCCCTGCCTGCCTATAGGCCCTTCTGGCTGATCTTGGTCCTGGCTGGGGCCCTGCAGAATGCAGCAGCCCGTTGGGTTTTCCTGGACACTCAGCATGGACACCCTGAGGTGACCAACAGGTAAGGCAGCCCTGGGCTTGTGGTTCTCTGGGATCTTGGTCCCTTCTTCAGTGTCTCTTTCCGCCCTTCTGTCCCTGCACTGCCATCTCACCCTACCTCTGTCAGGGGCCTGGTAGGTAGAAGAGAGGGCTGCCCGCCCCCCCGGGAGAAAAGGGTCAGTGGACAAGTTTATAATTGTCTTTTCGTTTTTGCATGGTGCTAGGGAGGAAACCCAGGGCCTCTGCAGTGAGCTATGCCCCTGTCCCTCTCCCCTGTGTAGGAAGGAGGTTCAAATGGCAAAGTTGGGGAACATGGGCCTCAGGAGAGATTTGGGTTGGGGACCTAGAGGAGGGAGACAGAAGACCTGACTTAGGGTGGGGTGTGCAGAAGGTGTGCTTGATAAACTGTGGGCACTCAATATATGCCTGGCCACATGGGCATGTGGTTCTCACACTGGCCCTGGGGAAGGGGTTGAGAGAGCCCTGCCTCAGCCTCTTCTACCTGCCCCTAGACGAGTGCTCTATGCAGCCACCTTTCTTCTCTTCCCCATCAACGTGCTGCTGGGTGCTGTGGTGGCTGCCTGGAGAGTGCTACTCTCTGCCCTCTACAACACGGTCCACCTCGGCCAGATGAACCTCAGCCTGCTGCCCCCGAGAGCTGCCACTCTGGACCCTGGTAAGGTCCTGGGGAGGACTGTGGCCAGGGGTCACTCTGACCTCAGAGCTGATGTGGCCAGGAAGGTATCTGTGGCTGCTTTGCAGCAGGTGGGCTGTAGGTACAGTGTGCTTCAGCAGGCCCACAGGCACCCATATGCAGTGGAATGCTGGGTGCCCAAAGTGCCTATGTGCTCAGACCCAAGGGTGCACAATGCTCCCTGTGTGTGTGTTGGGGTGTCTGTGCCACTCCTGCCCCAGCACCGGCATCTCTGCTATGTTGCAGGCTACCACACGTACAGAAACTTCCTGAAGCTGGAGGCCTGCGAGTCGCACCCAGCCGTGACAGCCTTTTGTGCCCTGCTCCTGGGAGCACGGAGCCCCCGGGCCAGGGCCGGAGCCCCAGCAACTGCTCAGAACAGCCTCAGGCCAGGGGAGGAGGAAGAAGGTGTGTGGTCCCCTGGGATTGAACAACCCGGCCTCCCTGACCTCCTTGGCCTCTCCTGGGAAGGGGGCACAGGCGTGTCCCATCACAGTGGCCACCTTGTTGGAGATTCTGCCACTCTCACGTCTCCCTGGGGAGTGTGAGTCCTCCTCGCCCCCCACTGCTCAGGACATGGGCAGCAGGAGGAGACACTAAGTCAGCTCGGTCCTGCTGAGACCCCACCTCTCCCTGCGGGCGACTCCGCGGCTCTTCACAAGCCCCACCCTTTGCCATTGTCCCCTCTGGGCCTGTAGCTGGAGCCTGGGCTCCCCGACCTGACTATATGAGGACTTTTAGGCTCTGCCAAGTCTAGGATGGGGGAGGCTTGGCAGGTTGTTTGCTAAATGACTCATAGAAGGTCTTTTCCTCTCAGGGATGCAGTTGCTGCACACAAAGGACCCCACGGCCAAGGTGCCAGGGCCCCGGGCTGGCCGGAGCTGGGCCCGCTGGGGTGTGGCCTATACGCTGCTGCATAACCCAGCCCTGAAGGCTGCCCGGAAGGCAGCCCTAGCCAGAGCCCGGGCCAATGGCACCCGGAGCTGAGGGCCACCTGACCCCACACCTCCCCAGCTCTCCTGCCTCACCCCAGGTGTGCAGCCTCTCTCTTCTAGCAGCTGGGCCAGCACATTCTGTCCTGGGGAGCATGGGTCCTGGGACCAGCTGGGGACTGGGGAGGCTGAGGTTGGGTGGCTGGGAGCACCAGCCCAGGCATGGAGGCCGTGTCTGATGCTCAGCTTTGGTCCAGGAGGCAGCAGAGCAGGGGACCACGTGCCTGTCTCCCCTGCCTGGCTGGGCCACCAGCTTTGCAGGGGCCCCTGTGAGGCCCCTAACAGGGCCAGTGATCGGGATCAGGACAGCCCAGGCCCTAACCTTCCAGCCTGGGCCTCCCCCTTCTGCTTTCCCACCCCACCCGCGCCCTGCCCTTTCCTCCCGGTGGCTGGTGACTCCTCTCCTCGGGTCCCCAAGGCAGCCCAGGAGGAAGACCTGGGCTCCGGCCCCAGCAGCAAAACCATGACCTGAACCGGGCTCAGCGCTGAGCTGCCCCTCCTGAGAGCCAGGCGCTTGCAGTTTCTTCTCCTTAGGGACAATGAGAGGGCTGAATGTGCTCCTGGAAATAAACCTGTCCCCGAGACGCTGTGCTCCTTATGGGGAGGGCGCCAGGACTCCCCCCTCGCAGCAAATCTGCACGAGTGCAAAGGGCTTGTGTGGGCTGGGGAGACTGAGGGGCCCCAGCTGTGTCCTTTGGGTGATGGAGATGGAGGACCCTGTGATGCCACTCCTGAGTAGGTGGCCCTCAAGGAGTGAATGGGTGGGGCTGGGGAAAGAGGGGCCCCTGCTGGGGATGGGAAGGGGGCCTCCTAATGGCCAAAGACCTCGAGTGCAGAGGGGAGGAGGTGAGATGGATTGGGGTCCTTCCTCCGCCAGGGGCTGGTGGAACTGGGGACCTGTGAAGAAGGGAGATGCTGTGGCTGCGGTTCCCCAGGGCTGGAGCCACAGGGCAAGGGTGGCCCTGCACAGATTTGGGTTAGTGGACAGCACCTTCCTGGCAGCTGATAGGGCCGCAGTGGGTGGCAGTGGTGGTGCAGACTCGCCCTGTGCTCTTGCTGAGGACGCAGGCAATGGAGTTATGGGGTGCCTGAGCCTGGTCCACACAGTGGCAGGGGCTCATCCTGGAAGGCTTCCTGGAGGAGGTGAGCCTGACTGCACCACAGGAAGATCAAGGAAATGGTGTACAGGCTGAGGGAACAGTGTCACTGAAATATTGGGGGGCGGTCGATGAACACTATGGGGAGACAGTATGGGAGGGGCCAGCAGAGGGCCTGAGCTGGCTGTCTAGGGGTTCAGGCTTCACCCTGAGAGCAGCAGAGTCACTAGTTCACCAGGACATGACATCCCCTGGCTCCCTGACTCAAACTGGGGTCCCCTCCTCCAGGAGCCAGAGACACCGGGGCCCACGGAGTTCATCCCCATGGGGAGCCCTGCCTCACCCAGTCATTTGATTTGAGCCAGCTCAAGCCCAGAGATAGGCAACGACTTACCCAAGTTGGCACAGTGAATGAGAGCCGGCTCTGTCCTCGGTGCAGATGTGGGGGTCACCCTGGATCCCTGCTGGTGGTCCAGCCCAATGTGCACGTTGATGAAGGACGAAGGAGAGCGAGAGGCTCTGGGCTGGACCTGGAGGTGGGGGGAGGCCAGTGCCCCGGGTCACAGCTGCCACCCCAGGCTCCTAAGTTTCCTGCCTGCACTTTGCTGAGGTCAGCCCACCCAGGGCCCTTAGGCCTTGAAAGGGCAGATGGAGGGGGAGGGGGTCACTCTGGCCTGACACAGAGCCTTGGGGCTGGACCTGTTTCTGTGTTCTCTTCTGAGAGCCCCTCAGGCCCCCTGCAGCCTGTCCTCCTGTCCTCTGGGGCTGCCACCCCCCTCCCCATGTTCCTACTTCTGTGTCCTCCCCTTTTCTTCCCATTCCTAATATTTCTCTCAAAAGCAGGACAGGGATGAGAGGCCACAACCCGCCTGGACTTCGCCTGTTTCTGGGGCCACAGCTGGCATCAAATATAGCTCAGGGTCCCTAGAGGCCCCAAAGGGCCCCTGTGAGGGTTGCCAGGCTCCCACCTGCTGGTCCTCTGACAGCTATGACAGATGTGGCCCCCCTGACTCTCCAGTTCTAGATCCTATCCCTTGTTCGGGACTCCTCCATCCAGACACAACTCCAGGCAGACACAGGAGAGTAAGAAATGTGGTTTATTCTCTGCAGCCCCAGGTGGCCCCTTTGCAGGCTGTGGCTGCAGATGCAAACTGGAGGGAAGAAAGGGTGGTGCGCGTCCAGGGCAGCCGGCACAGGCTGGGAGGGAGGAGGAAGGAGAGGGAGGCCGGGCCTATCTGGGAAGAGGCAGAGGAGCTCCGGAGCCTGCGATGTGTGGAACACCAGGGGGCAGGGGAGCACAGGGGCTGCAGAGCCACCACCCCACCTCCTCCTCACCTTCCTCCCCACCTTCCTAGGCTCCCTTTGCTTGCTCCTGGCTCTGCCCTGGTAGCCCAGCCCCCACTGTGTGGCCCCCACTGTCAGTCACAGCACCCAGGACCCCAGTGGCCTGGCATCACCTTGCAAGCATGTGGCCCTGCTGGGGTCATGGGTGACTCTGTTAGCAGCAATGGGCACCAAGTTGGTGCTGGGACCCAGCTCCTCACCAGTCCCTCATTTTGAGCAGGTCTACGAGCTGGGGCATTGGGTGCCCGGAAGAGATTAGAAGGGAGGTAGGAGAACGTGAAGTCACCAACTCAGAGCCCCTGGCACTTATAAGAAACAGGCAGGGTCAGGGCCAGCCTCAGGCCTGACTGGGGCTCAGCTAGAAGGGGGCTCTGAGGAGAAGCAGGCTCTGAGCCAGCACCAGGACCAGGCCTGGGCACCACTGCCCTGCAACCCCTTTGCCTAGCACAGCCACCTCGGGGCTCCCAGCACGGCTGAGGTAAATGATGACCACATTGTCCTCAGGCCCTGACGGTTGTACCTCGTTGTCAACCGTGTAGCAGCCCTTGCCCTCCACCGCCTTGCCGTGGAACCTGCGCCCCAGCGCATCCTCGCCACCCTCGCCTGTGGTGGCCAGCGCCACGTTCACGGAACTCTCTGCGCCGCCCAGCTCGTTGGTGGCCAGGCAGCTGTAGGTGCCCTCCTCCAGCTTGCCAAAGTCGGGGATGAGCAGGCTGCCGTTGGCGAAGGCCTGAAAGCGTGGCCGGCCACCGGGCACTGCCGGGGCTCCGGGCAGGATGCGGCCATCAGCTCCCACATTGGGGCTGGCAATCTCCACAGTGCCACCAGGGGTCTGGATGTGCCAGTGCAGCTGTGGGGCTGGCTGCCCGTCCACGTCGCAGTGCAGGGCCAACACGAAGCCAGGTCGCAGCTCAGCACCATCCTGACTGGGCTGGTAGCTGAGCTGCACAGAGGGTGCCGAGCAGGGCAGAGGTGGCAGGCGGCTCAGTGGGGTGCCCTTGAGCACATGGGGTGACGTGCAGGCCACGTTGTCCTGCTCTGGGATGGACACGGCTGCGGCCAGCGCCCATGTCTTGAGCCACACGAGGCCACAGTTGCAGTCGAAGGGGTTGTCATTGATCTGCAGGTGGGACAGCGCGGTGAGTGGTGCGAAGGTGCCCTCGGCCAGCGTGTGCAGGCGGTTGTGGTTGAGCTGCAGGGAGCGCAGGGCACGCAGGCTGCGGAAGGCATCGCGTGGGATGAAGGTCAGCTCATTACTATCCATCTTGAGCAGCTGCAGGGCACTGAGGTTGTGCAGGTCACTCCAGGCAAAGTCTGATATGAGGTTGTGGCTGAGGTCCAGGCTCTTGAGGTGGCCCAGGGGGGCCAGGGCGCCCATGGCCACCTTGCGGATCTCATTGTGTGCCAGCCACAGTGACTGCAGCAGCGGCACCTCCCCAAAGGCGCCCTCGGGGAGCCCCGGCAGCCGGTTGGCCGACAGGCTCAGTGTGGTCACGTTGGCTGGGAAGCCGGGCGGCACAGCCTCCAGGTCTCGGTATGCGCAGTCGGCGATCTGGAAGCCGTACTTCTCGCTGCAGTCACAGGACTCGGGACAGCCTCCCGCCAGGCCCAGGAGCAGCGCCCAGCACAGCAGGCACAGCCCCGGCATTGTCCCTCCTGCAGAGGAGCGCGTGTCACCCTGGTGACCTCAGGACCTGCCCCAGGGACCCGTCCCTCCCCAGGTCCCCACCCAAGCTCTTCCCAGCCAGAGGAGGCCCTGTCCCACAAAACTCAAGGAAAGCCCAGGATCCTCTAGACTGACAGCCACCCCCACCCTCTGCAGAAGGCAAAACTGAGGGCCAGAGAAGGACTCAGACTTGCCAAGTTTGTACAGCCAGGGAGGGTGGAGACAGGATGGGAGAGGACCCCAGCTTCTCCTCCGCGCCGAGCTCTCCCTGCCTCGGCCTGTTCCTGGCTGACTTTATGACTTGAAATCTGTTTTCCAGTCACCCCCTCCCCCAGCACATGGCTGAGCCTCCCTCCTGCCCTCCCACATCCTGGATACGGTCCCTCCCACCCGAGCCCCCCCATAGGTATGCTCTGCCCTGGCCCACACAAGGCCCCTTGTGCAGTGCACGCCCCCCCACTCTTCCTGCCCTGACCACACTGGACACCAGGCCCTTTCTGTGGAATCACACCCGAGCGGGCCCGCTCGGTTCCAACTGCACCAGGCAGCTGCCTAAATAAACCCCTCCAGGACCTCTGGGCTGACTGGGTGAGGCTGCAGGCTCGGCTCAAAGGCAGCTACAATTTTGGGGGTCTGGGTTATTCAAGAAGCACTTACTCCTTGGATGGCTCCCAGCAAGGGACTGTCCCCAGCACCTCGGATGTGCCAAAGGGGAAGCCCCTGAGTCCCGTGGGCCACTGCCACTACCCACTGGCCAGCACCCTCTTCCCCAGCTTACCTTCAAACCACTGTCCCTCGTCAGACGGGGCTCTTCCAAGACAGAACCAGAAAGCAACAAAGGACTGAGTTGGTAGAGGGTCAGCAAGGCCGGGGTGCTGGGAGAAGGAATGATTTGTGTCCCCCGGCAGGACAGGAGCCTGGGACTGTGGGGAGTCTGCAGGAGGGAGCCGTAGCCCACGAGCCCTCCTCCCAGAGCACACAGGATCGCAGCTCTGCAAGAGGGACGTTTCCTAAGTGACACCAGAAACTTAACTGGAGGGGAAGAGGCCAAATATTTTAGGGTTGTGTTTTCTCTCTCTCTCTCTCTCTCTCTCTCTCTCTCTCTCTCTCCAACTTCCTTAAAGACATAGCACTGCCTGGATAGGACCCAAGAAGAGAGAGCAAGGGTTTTGAGGGGGGGAGGGTGAGAAACCAGATCTCAGGGAAAGTGGGAAACTTCTACCCTCACTACCAACAGGGAAAAAGGAGCTGCTCTTCCTCCCTGCAGCTGTGCGGGTGTGTGTGTACGTGTGCGTGAGTGTGTGTGTGGATGTGTTTGTGTGTGTTAGTGCAGATGCAAGTAGGAGACTGTGAGAGAGAGAATTTGTGTGTTTGAATGCTGAAGTTGTGGGGATGTGTGCGTTTGGGAATGAGTGTGACCCTCAGCGTGTAGCTGTGTCTTGTGTGTGTGTGTGTGTGTGTGTGTGTGTGTGTGTGTGTGAGACAGCCTGTGTGTTTGTGTTGGTACATGTGAGTTTGTGTGCAGAAGCAAGTATATGTTTGTGTGTGTGTGTCTGTATTTTCTGTGTTTGTGGTACCCTGTGTGCCTGTGTTTGTGTGTGTACATACGTGTTTGTGTGCACGCACATGTATGTGTGCGCTGTCTCCATGAAAGGCCGAGAAGGCTGGAGTGCACAAAGCAGCCGCCAGGCCCCAGCCTCTGGGCGAGAAGCCAAAGTACTGGGCAAGTTTTGCTAAGAAAACATAACCAGCCGCACATTCTGTCCAGGCTGCGCTGGGCCCCACTGGGCTGGGAGGAGGGACAACAGGAATCCCAGGAAGCCAGGCTTGTAAACCCTGACTAAATGCTTGGGCAGGAACTAGGGGACCCCAGTGTCCCCAGGTGCAGTTTGGGACCCCCAGACTCCCAGGGTGGCTCCCAGGCCCAGGACTGGCCACCTGGCAGCAGGCATGAGGCCTCCCCCTGGACACCCTCTGTGGCACAGAGCATGAAATCCCTCTGGCCCCTCTGGGCTCACTGTCCCCCAGGTGTGGGGTGTACACAGCCAACGGGAGCATGTGTAAGGTTTTCACCCAAACAGGAGGGCACAGGGAATGGGAATAGAAGGACGAAGAGGCCCAAAAAAAACAACAGGATGTAGTGTGCATGCCTGTAACTCAACCATTCTGGGAGGCTGAGACAAGAGGACGGCAAATTAGAGCACACCGTGGGGCAACTTAGTGATTTAGTGAGACCTTGTCCCAAGATAAAAAAAGACCAGGAACATAGCTCAGTGCAAAGGCTGTGGGTTCAATCCCCAGTAAACACACACACACACATACACACACAGCCCAAAATAAAGGAGCTGGAGGGGAACTAAAGGATGAGGGAGCCCGGATATGGACAACCCTGTCATACATGGTGAACGTGTTCCTGTCCCCTCTGTAGCCCTCACCCAAAGGTCTTGAGTGTTCTGTTTGTTAAGCTGCTTAATTCTGACTCAACTTACTTCTTGGCAGGGCCAAGGACTAACAGTGTTGTCTTTGGCTGAAAGCATGAGGAGCCCTGCCCAGCCCTTCCTGTCCCTTTCCTGTCACCAAGCATGGCTGTAGAAGTCCCAGGATGCTGCCTGCAGATGCTGGGGCATGGGCCAGGGCTGTGATTAGTACCCAGTTCAGAGAGCTTGCCCTATGGAGGAAGCCTTCTCTTGCCACATCGTACCATGCCAGCAAGTTTCTGGGGAAGCCCTGCGCTGGGAGGCCCCGGCAGAGGCTGGAAGCACACACATCCGGGGTTCAGCAGAGCAGAGGAGAGGACTGATGACATCAGGGTCCATCAGAGGGGCTTCTCAGTAGAGGAGACTGTGTCAGGCATGACCAATGAAATCACCTCCTCTGAGGAGCCTGTCTGAGACACCCGTGGCTCGTATGGACCTCCTGGATTTCCTTCTTTGTCCTCTCTAGCATTGGCAGTGGCCTATGCTTTCCTGCTGACCATGTAACCTAGCTGCGGGGAGGACAGGGACCTATCGATATCTTCTTGATAGATGTTCTCGATGGAATGAGTGAGCCATGTGGATGGTCATCTGGCACCAGAAAGGAAAACACTTAGTGCCCACCCGTGGCACAGATGGGGAGGAGTCATGCCCAAGGTCACGGGATCTGTTCAAGTAGGGCATTTAGAGAACTCACATGCCTTGCCAAAGACCCCACTCTGCTAGGAAGGGGGATGTGTCACCATCTCCGGGTGGGGGAGCCCTGGCCCCCTCGTGCCCTGTCCTTGAAGCTCTGGATGGAGCCACATACCAGCACATCCTCAGAATCCTGCCTCAGAACAGCCACGGCCAAGGGCAAGAGAAGTGACAAGGACCAGCCATTCTGCAAGGGTGGAAGTGAGCAGCATGTGTCAGTCACCAGTAGTGGCGGCTTCTGTTTGCCCAGGACCTGCCACTGCCTGCAGAGTGACTCCTGACTGCCACCAGGAAAGACAATGATACAAGTGTCACCAGGGCCAATGGACCTCAGCTAAGGTCCATCATCTGACCCCCAAGGGATCTCACAATAGGACATGGATGGGAACTTGTTACCTCCTGGGCAGCCCCTCTGCTTATCCCTTTCTGTCCCCAGCTGAGACACAATGTAGGGGACAGCTGGGTGCCCAGCTCCCCATCTTCTTCCAGCCAGAGCTCCCTGCAGGCTCCCCATTCCTGCTCCTTGGTCCTCGGGCAGCTGGCAGGGTGACAGACCAACACCCTGGTTTTCTTGGCCCTATGCCTTTTGGTGCTGACATCTGAACTGTCCAAGGCAGACTGG
>RJWT010049044.1:0-11057 GCA_004365215.1 Cuniculus paca
CCCAGCCTGAAGTGCGTCAGGCAGTGGCAGCACAGGGGACGGCAAGGACTGGGACCTCTGCATCCACTCCCCCACTTTTGGACCCCAGGGGCAGGTATTTAGCTCCTGCTCTTTTTCAGAATCTCATCGAAGGTTTCAGACTACCTTTCTCCTTTCACTCCTGCCTTCTCCTCTTCCTCCTACTGCTTTTTCTTCTTAATTTTACTACAAACTACTTTTTTACAAGACCTGGTCAATTCCTGTGTATGAAAAAAAAAAAAAAAACCATGAAACTTATCCCAAAACTTTTTTCAGTGAAAATTTTTCAAAATAACAAAAAGTAGACTTTTTAGGTTTCATTTGGGGAAGGGGAACAAAAACTTTTCAATGAAGGTGCATGTTTGTTCCGGGACAGGGACCTAGAGACAAGGAAGGCACCACGGGATTGGCGGCAGCCCTGCTCTCTTGGGTCAGTGGTAGGAGGGTTCCCGTCAGTCCCGTCCTGCTACCAGAGCAGACTTGTCCAGGATGGGAGGCTATCGTGACTGCCGGAGGCATTGTTATCTAAGTGCAGCGTCTTCGCTTCCTTAGGTTTCAGCTTGTCCCAGGAGATCATTTAAAATCACATTTGCTACTTTACCATCTAATCACACATAAGCCTCTCCCCACTCTCTCCCGCCCTGCTTCCATCCAAAGAGTGCACTTTGTAGAGCACCGGCAACCAGGGTGGAACTTGTGATGGGAAATGGGAATGGCACAAGGCAGGCGTGATTCCTTGTAGTGTCGTGAGCCACAGCGAGGTTCCCGCAGACACAGAGAACCACCTTCATTGAGGAGGAAGAAACAGTGTAAGTTTTTGTAAAGCTGAGGTCTCAGATTGCTTCCCCAGAGGCAGCCCTGGGCCTTTGGACTGGTGACAGCCATCAGATGGAGTTTCTATGTTCAGGAGCTCGTGGTTCCCGGTGGAGGCAGTCTGGAAGAGGATCTCTTACCTTGAAGACGAGCAAGATTGAGCAGCAAAGGTTTGGCTGTGGGGCGCAGGGGCCAGTCTATGGTTGATGGCACAAAGATACTTGCTTGGGGCACTGCAGGGAGAATTACAGATTTCGTACCTGAACCAAAAACGAAGTGCATTTTATAGGCTCTTTAAATTCATGGCCTTCCAAAGACAGCCATAGTTCTTGAAAAACTTTAAGACTAATGTATTTATATAGAAGACTCCCACTGCTGCCCTTTCTCTGAAGGATAAAGGGAGAAAATTAAGCTGAACAGCTAAACCCAAAAAACTACCAATTCCTACATGCCACATCAATGTCAAGTTCATGCTTTTCAAAGAGTCACATTGATGTAAGGAGATGCTTTATTAGTAGGTACAATTTCAAAAATTTTTACCTAAACTGATAAAAGAGGCCAGATATCCTGGGGATACTAAAATCTTTAAAACTAGATAAAAATAGACCCAGAAAGCAGAGGATTCCAGGTCTTTGGTAGATGAGTTTTGCCTCAAACTCAAGGCAACAAGTACTCTCCATAGAGTCTGGGTAGGGGTCAAAGCAGAGGCTCAACTCCTGTCACCCTGGAATAAATGGGAGAACATTTTAGAAACAATTCCTGCACCCTACTCCAAAGATACTGAATCTGAATGTCTAGGGGGTGTCGGGAGATGTATTTGTCAATAATTTCCAGAAAACTCCAGTAGACAACAGTGGAGGAACCTCTGCTTTAAGATTCTGTGATGAACAAGCAAATCCAGGTGGCCAAGGGAATTTCCCAACATTCAGTGGAACATTTATACATATTCTGAGAGGTGATGATTGATAGGAGCAAAGCCATCTGCACTTGGTTTTTATCCCTAAATCTGTAATCCAGAAGAGTGATTCATTCAGAGGTCTATGGGACTCAGGCTTTGTTTGGCTTTTTTCTCTATAGCTCTAGTGTACTTAATGTAAATTTGATCCTTGGTCATGGATATTGCTCTTCGACATGACCTGATTCAGGTGGTGCTAGAAAAAGAGAAAAGTCTGTTATGATTTAAAATGTAGTTTGAGTCAGCTTCGCTGGGCTTGCGGGATGCAGCTGGAATAAGGTACCGTACATACATACTGTGAGTTACAGAAGCCAAAGGTTGGGCTTTCTGGCCACATGGTGTGGGAGGGAGGTTGAAATGACACAGAAAATTGCTTTTAGACTGATGGCAAAATTTGTTTTGAATGGCATAAAGTTGGTTTGAAACGTTAGGAAGATTTTTAGAGTGGTCTTAAAAACTAATTTCCTAGCTCTCCGTCCACTCACTTAGCAGCCCAATAATGGTGGTAACAATAATAATAAGCAAGCATATAAATGGAAAGAGCATTTCTTTTGTCCCAACCATATGAAAGAACATATGTCTACAAGGATGATTCTGAAATAATAATCATCAGGAGGAAACGGAGATGAAGCCTGAGAATGGCTTGCAATGGTAAATGGTGGCCGAGTTTTTCACAAATAAATATTACCAAAGAAATGCTGTTCCAGGGTGAGAAAACCAGTAATCATTGAATCTGGGTGTGTGCAGTCATGTCATCGCTGGAGTCAGAGCCCAGTCAAGTCAGGAGACTCGGAGGACTTTGAGCTTCAGCCCCAAGCATCCCCTTACACCCCTTGCCCACCTTGGATTGACCCTAGGATCCCATCCACAAAGTGACATCACGACCTTGGAGTCTGTAACTCCTGAGCCCGCAGGAGGAACACTGCCCTTCCCCTTCCTCTGACTGCTGTGGCCCTTCTCGCTCAGGCAGCACCTACAGCGCTCACCCTGCCTGCCCTGCCCTGACCTGAGCGGCCTTGCCAAGTCCTGGATAGACATCAGCCTCCCACAAAAATAATGCTTCTCCCTTCCCTTTCTGGGCTCTGCCTCCCCTCTTCCTGTACGCTTATTTGCGTAGCACAAGCCTCACCCTGGAATCCTGCTTGTATTCATCTGTCTCCCCACCGGGTGTGAGTTTAGGAAGGGTGGGAACTCAGTCTCCTCGCTTTTCCTACCTTCATCAAAACTTAGCAGCTCAGTGACTGTGTACTAGAAAAAAAAATTGTGACTTGATATCCTAGACCATATGGGAATAAGATTCAAATACAACGCCACCTTTCTCATCCTCCCCACTCAAGCAAATGCGTTCTCTCTCTTTCCCACCAGCTTCAGTTCTGAGAGGCTTAAAACTTGGTCCCTAGGGAGGATGTCATTCTGATCACTCTTGCCTGGTCACTCTTCTTACCTTGGTTCACTTGCTCTTCTCTCTGCTTCTCCCAGCATAACTAGAGCCATGCTGTATGAACAAGTTTGTGAGAGCAGGAAAGGGGTCAGAGCGACCATGGCCACATATAGAGCACAGTAACCAAGAGAAAAGCTCTCTGGAAGGAGCCAGACCTTGGCTAGGACCCTAACTCTGCTGCCCTTCATACTTTCGTTTCCTCAGTTGTGGAGTGGCTATAATAATACCCGAGTCACAAGACTTGTAAGAATTCAACAGACGGGTGTGGAAAAAAAAAAAAAGACTCAGCCACATCTGTTAGCTCTTATTCCTACTGAGTCTGATGCTGTCATTTTACAGATAAAGAAACTGAGACTTGGAGTTTCAGTTTCAGAGACTACTCGAGGTAATCTGGTTGCTGGCACAGGGGACGGGACCGCAGTCCCCTCCTGCGACGTGAGGCTTTTCCCCAGTGCAGTTCAGCCAGCGGTGGGGCTCTGAGGCTTTCTGCACACTCTCCAGGGAGGAGCTTGACTTGCGTTAGACAGAGTCTTAGGAGAGAGAAGGTGGAGGGAGGGTGCTGCTGCTGCTGCTGCTGCTGCTGCTGCTGCTGCTGCTGCTGTTGTAGAGCAGTGCTCACAGCTGACCAGCAGCACAGATCAGAGCATGCGTCAGAGAAAAGGGAGTGAGGAGGGTATTGGAGAGCAGGAAGGTTTTAGATTCATGGGAGATAGAAGGGAAGGTACTGTGCTCAGGGCTCAGCACCATAGCAAAGGGTCAAGACACCTAGAAAGAGCTGACTGTGACCAGAGAGGTCGTAAGAGTAGTTGTGTCTGGGCAGGAAAAGGGTGGATCTCAGGTACAAAGGCGTCTCTGTGGGTATAGGAAATGTTCCACATCTCGGTCTTGAGGGTGGTATCACAGGTGTTCACATACTTTAGAAAAAGCACCAACTACAAACTCAAGATTAGCAAACTTCGTGCATGTTTAGTCCACACCCTAACAGTAACCAGTGTTAGTATTTTCCTTGCCTCTGGGCAGAAGGACAAAGATAATGACTTAGATCCTCAATAGGCTCTGCCTTCACCAAGTCAGCCTGGAGGTTTGGGTGCTGGATCTGTAAAAGGCAGATGGAAAGAGGGTCCACTTCCTGTGACTGGGAAGATCAGGCGACAGTGCACAGAATACGTGGCACTATGGTCACCGAGAGAAGGCAAACAAGAAGACAGTTTTGCTAGTCTTTTTTGTTTGTTTTTTTAAACAAATAAAGTAATGAAAATGTGTTGTATGAAGGGCTGGCTGGATGCTTGGATGATCAGAGGCCGGCATTCAAAGCATGGCGTGACTCCTGGCTCCTGGCCTTGCTGTATACCAGGTGAGGATAACAGGGCTCAGGACGTCCTGGTGGGGACACTGGGCTCATGCTGGCCCTGCTGTGTCCCTGCTCCACTGTGTGCCTATCCTGCCTTTATGGGAAACAAGGATGTGGGCAAGACAAAGGGGATCCTGGAAATGTTCACGTTGGTGCTGGAGCATGAGGACTGGGAATCTGGGCGGATGTCCCTGCTCTACTTCTTACAAGCAGGAGCCCTTTGGCAAGATCCATGACCCATCTGAATCGCAGACTGCTCGTGTGTCACTGGGGATAGTGGCACTTCGAGGAGACTGCATGACTTTATGTAAAAGTGGATAGGTTGGACAGCACTTCTAAGCCAGCTAGTTAGCAATTGGAAATAAAAAATATTAATAACAAAAGTAATATAATGCTGTCTGTGTACTGAACAAGACATTGAGATTCACTCATTTAATTCTCACAACTCTTCAGTATTATTATGCCTGCTTTAAACCGAGACACAAAGAAGTTAAATAAGCATCCTATAGTCACACAGCTAGTCATTTGTAGAATGGACATTTAAACCGATAGTCAATCTCCAAAATCTAAGAAGTTAACCATTGTACTACACTGCTTTTCTCTAAGCCCTGGCTTCTTCATGATAAATATTTTAGCATATTGTGGAAGTGATGTGGTGAATGCAAAAATGTTACAGGATATAAACATTGGATTTAATATAATGCATTTCAAAACAATCCAAAACATGACAGATATATGCTGCAAAGTGTATTAAGTGTGACTATTTCACCTGGGTCCTGTTTTCCCTTAATGACAGTATTTTGTGCAAATGTCTAACAAAGCCAGGTAGAGCATCTGCTGTGTGCTCTTCCCCGAGCCAGGCATGGGTGACGCTGAGCTGTGGACAGAATATATGTCATTTCTGCTCCCATAGAGCTTAAATTTATTCATGGGGCAGACAGATGCTAAGCAAACACCAAAACAAATATAATTATCAACTGTGATAAGTGCTGGAAATGATAAAGTAGCTTTCTTTGCAAGATCATCTTGAGAGTACCTAATTCAGACAGGCAAGATCAAGAAGGGCATTGCTGAAGAAGCACAATCAAGCTTCGGCCAGAAAGGAGATACACAGTTTTTGTCCAAATTCACCATTTGGAAGTGAAATTTAAGAATCAAATCAGAAGTGTGATTTGGGAACAAAAGCTGGATTCTTTCAATGTCAGGAGCCAAGCAGCAATGCAGGATTTTCTGAGTCCCCTTTGCCTCGCTGGTATAGACCGAAGGGCTGCTTTATCTTGGTTGGCATTTGCATAATGTTTGCAGGGCTCTTTCCTTAGAACCTTGTCCAAAACCCATTTCCACCTGTCAATTTTTATTAGAATTTGCATATTTTTTATTTGGAAACTTAGCAAAGGAAAAAGGGAATTATTGTTCGTGAGAAATATATTTGACTCTGAAAATAATTAATGCTTAAGAAGATTAACAATCACAGAACGGCCTCAAGGACAGGGAACCCATGGAGATGGCCCCGCTTTCAGGATGTGACCAACCCAAATCAGACCCAGAGAGAAAAAGCCTGGGGGTGTCCAGGACTGGTACAGATTCCTATGTTCTTCAGGCCTGAGTACATGGCTTCCTCTCCTAGCTAGAGTATGTGGCATTTGTATTGCGACACAACTGGGGCATAAAAACCCACTCTCCCAGTGACTTTCTCCAGGATGCCTTCACCAGTAGCTCTTATCTATGCTAATCTGGCCCCCGCTTCAATACCTCAAGGCTCTTACCTCCATAGTCAGCACTACGAAATATGGCCCTACATATTTTGCTATTTGATTTTCATTGTTTAGGCTTCTTTTCTCCCTTGGTAGACTCGAAGCCCTCCAAAATAAGAACACGGCCCCTTGTCAAAATGTAAGGGCCTCAGTATTTACCTAGACCCATCCCTTCACTGCAGAGTTGTACTAAGAACCAGAGAAAGCCCATGCTCAAAGACCAAACACGGCTTATTACAGATGGGGTTCCAGTCTCCCAACTTCCAGCCTAGGTCTCTTTCTACTACTCCATACCATCTTCCACAACACCTGATAACTAAGTGCTGATAATAAAAGCATTTTCAAAATGTGCAGCAGAATGAAAACGAAGTCTTGCTGACTCACCCTGCATCCTTCATCAGATCAGCTGACTCTCCCAGGCTATGAAAGTTTCTCGAGAGAAGCTCCTGAGCCTTAAAGCCACACGGTCACGTCCATGTTTGATTACTGTCAAGAGCACACAGGCCTGTTGTTGTTCCTTTCCTAGGGCATCAAGAACTCAAACGTGAACAACAGCTCTCTTTCTCCTCTAGCAGTTGCTCCAGAAGGTGAGTGAGCAGCCTACTCATGTTGGGGAGAAAGGCTGCTGCTAGGCTCATGACCAAGCCCCAGCCTGACCTTGGCTGCTGCAAAGCCAACCTGTGCTCATGGAACCCACCTAAATCTGAAAAATCTAGGTAAAGACTTGGTTTCCTCAGAAGATCAGGCTCAGCCTGGGTCAGCACCATCAATCACATGACTCCCAGATTCCTACAGCAGCGAGGTTCACAGCCTTGGCCTCAGAGCACTTCTTCATCTTTCTGTGTGCTAATGGCTTCTCAGAGAGAAAAAAGAGGATCTGACATCCAAGAGCAGGTCAGCAGAACACCCAGGGCTGACCACTGCCGCCTACTCATGAGCACAGTCCTTTCCTCTCCGCTCCATGATGACCGTCTCCTCACACTTTCCGATGGTTTCTCCATTTTCAATTTTATCGCCTCCAGATTCCAGCTCCAAGTTTCTCTTTCTTCATGATAGAACCTCAGTCGTGCTTAGCATCTTTGGGCCCTAAGAACGATGTTTTCCCCATGAGATCAAAAGAGGCACGATGACGGCAGAGGCTCTAGGCTGAACATTCGTGGTGCACATTCATGATTTTCCTCTAAACAGTCCATCTCTGAGAGAACTGCCCTCATTTACCCACTCTATCCCTTATTCAACAAATGTTTATCAAACACTTGGATGTGACACATGGTCTTAGGTGCTATGGATATGGCAGCGGGGAAGAGGGATGTGTCCCCCAGCAGCAGGAAGTTTGCTTTCTAGGATGTGAGTCATCATTTGAACAGATCATTACTGAAATGGCCATCCTGACAGCACAGGCTGTTTTGCAAAATAAAAACAAAGAAAATTTGTCTAGCCTACAGGGCCGGGAAAGGCCATCCTGAAGAAAGTGACACTTAAACTAAACTGAAAGAACAGGAGAAATCAGCCTGAAGGAATAGATGGAAAAAACATTGCAGAGACAGAAAGAAAAAAAAAAAGAGAAAGAAAGAAAGAAAGAAAGCAAAGCAAAGCAAAGCAAAGCAAAGCAAAGCAAAGCATGCGTGAAGGGACCAAAGTGGGAAGAAATTTGGTGGATTCTAATAACTGAAAAAATGGTTAACTACCACAGGGGAAACAAGAGGTTGAGTGACATTGAAGGATGAGCAAGAGCCAGAACTTTCCAGGCCTTACATATCATGTGAATGACTTTAGACGCAGTCTGAAGGAGTTGAGAAGCCTTTGAAATGCATAATCAGAAAAGTGATGCGATCATATTTGCATTTTAAAAGATCATGTTGGTTGCTATGAACACAAGCAAAAAAATATGCAGAGACACCTGTTAATAAGCAAGCATAAAAGCCAGATAAGTGGTGATCGTGTCTGGGTAATTGAAGTAGGGGAGAGGGTATGTCTATAGATTTATGATGAGGGCAACTGAGTGCTCAGTGGTGCAATTTAAGAAAACAGAAGAGAGTAAAAGAGAAACCAGTTTAGAGGGTGTGTGTATTCGAAAAGAACAGATTTGGAGTCTAATCTGGCACAGATAAAGGGTTGAGTGGAAGTTAAAATCATAGGAGAAAAAGTAGGTCTCTGAGAAGGCATGCAGGAGGGGGCGAGGACGGAATCTCCAGGAGTTCCAGTATTTAATGGCTCAGAAAATAGCCTTCAATGAAGCCTCAGCTGGAACAAACCAAGAAAGGAAATTACAAGAAAAACAGGTGGTCATGGCGTCGAACCCTGCTCAGTCAAGTAGCAGTAGAGGTCTGAAAGCGTTCCTGGAATTGGCGCTCTGGAGGTCACTGCAACATGGCTAAAATTCTGGTGAAATGGTTTGGGAGGCACCTAGTGGAGAGGATCAAGGGCACCAAGAAGAACCAATGCATTTCAAAAGCTTGATCTCTGCCATAGGATGCCACAGGTTGCAAGTGTAATGCCAGCACCTCAAGCACATGTGAAGTCAACTACATACCAATGAAACTAACTGTTCATCAGAACTTTTTAAATCGCAAAGAACTGTTTACATTAGTGATCTTAATATCCTCCTTAAATCAAGCCTGTGTTTCATCCTTACCTGAATATACCTGGCAATGTTAAGCCATGGTTGGTAAAATGATAAGAATTCAGTTTTTGCTATGTTCCCTCCTCTACAATTCTGGGAGTCTGTTAGTGATATATTTTAATATGGTTCCTTTGAATAGAACAAAAGTTGGGGAGGGTGGAAAAGGAGAAAAGTAGATTATATATTTTTAATAAAAACTCTTATCCACAGCATGAATCTCCTTCAGTTTCTTGAGTCAATTGTTATTTAAATTACCTCATTAAATCAATGCTTTTATTTTGGGCAGCTGAATCATATTCAAAAGTATTCACACACTAAAGATGGGACATAGGGAAATAAAGTAGAGCATTGTAAGTTCTTTGTATTGAATTTAATTGCAAATGACCTCACGTGCTGTTTAGTTTATACACTAAGAGTTAGCAGTGCGGGACTGAAACAGTCTAAGTGGCCATTGGCTATGAAAGCACGTGTAGAATGGGAACGTTACTGTCTATATCAAGCATCTGTGCAGCACTTAGCTACAAAGTACTTTCATATACAGATTTGCTTTTCTCAACAACACTCTCAGATGAGCAAGGCCGAGGTAACCATTTCCAGTTGATGAATCACAGAAAAGAAGATCATAAGTTCAAAAGACCCATCGGCATCAGAACTTATGCTTTCCATTTTCAAGGGTAGTTACTGCTTCAAGGAAACCAAATACCTCTCTGGGGTTTATAACTTAAGGTCTCTGGATACAACTTAGTTAATCATCCTGAGATTTTTCTTTCTTTCTTTTCTTTTCTTTTCTTTCTTTTTTTTTTTTTTGAGAGCAGCAACGTGCCTAGATGAGGTGATGAAGAATTTGTTTTCTTCCTTGGGAATCAAATTTTCTCTCCTTCTTACCCAATTGCAACGAGCTTAGGGAGAAAGTAGGGAGTCAAAGACTGTTGAGAAAGGGATATTTGTCCTTTTCAACTTTATTTGGATCTTCTTTATGGTGGACAGAGCCATTTTCATTAAATACCTGATCTGACACTTTCTCCTCCAAACACCTGAATTTCTTCCTTCAATTCTTTCTTTAGCTCCCACAGAAATGTATCTATTCTCATGGCTTCAGCCCAACCCGCTCGTTCCACAGCGCACACATCCCTCCATCAATCTCCAAGCCTTACAGAAAACTGGTCCCACTTTGCTCCAACCCCCACCTTCCCCCTTCATTCAGCACCGCGGACAGCTCAAGTCTCCTCCAAGGCGCTTTTTCAGGCTTGCAGAACCATGGATAGCGCATGCGCCATAGCAAATCGGTCAGGGATTACCTCTGCCTCGCTCAAAGGTTAAGTCATGTTCAGCAAGTACTCCCAGCCCCATTTCCTTAGCATCCACAACAACTCAAGATTACTACCTGTGAAGATGGCTCAGTGTTATTTTTTTGCTACCACAGTCAGATGAGGTTTCGTTTCTGCCAAAAGGCAAGATCACGTCAAGGATGGCCTCACTTTGGTTACCGCAAACAGCTTATACTTTCCTAGTGGCATAGCTCTTTCAATTCTATCTCTTCCCTGGGCAGCTTACTTGTATGTCCAGAAACCCTATTACTCCATAAAGATGTCTAAAGATTTTTTAAAAATTAGGACAATGGTCAGCTTACATGTCAGTATCACTAACTACATAAAATGCTGAAATCTCAGAAGCAGCTAGACATGTATCTAAGCTGTTTTCTGTGCTTTGACCATTCTGGAAATCCACTAAGCCAGGAACTTTTAACCCCTGCTCCTATTGCCCTGGAGAGTCTAACAATGTCCTCTGCGCTGGCTGTAGCTTTGTTATTTATTCCATAAGCTAGAGAACCTACTTCCACCCTCAGTGCCATGTACAACAGCCACACTTGGATATACTATTTCTCAGCTCCGACTCACACTGTCAACCCACTGACAGGAGCAAACCAACCGCAGCCCCTATCTCAGCATGCCTTGGTTACTTTTCTCTCATTGCTGAGACAAAATACCTGACACCCAAAGTGAAGCAAGGAAAGGTTTATTTAGCTTACAGTTCCTGGAGATTTCAGTCCATAATCAGCTGGCTCCAAGGCAGGGTGGCATGGCACTGGGGTAACACTTCAA
>RJWT010049045.1:0-11056 GCA_004365215.1 Cuniculus paca
CTGCGTTTCTGTTGGGTGGCACTCAGCAGCAGCAGTCGCCATGTTTATGATCACACCCCGAGAAGACACTCAGGAAAGAGGACTTCAGAGCTACTTTCCAGAGCTGCTTCAGAAAGTGGCCAGAACCACAGAGTGAGCTGTGTGTGCGGGGTTGGGGGCAGGGTATTTTGAGGGGGTTCATGGAAATATGTCTCTTCCTGTAATAATTTTTGAAACTATAAACATTTGCTGCATATTTCTATCATACCTCATATAATGGAGGAGTTGCGTACATTTAAAAGACCATTTTATTTTTGAGAGACCATTCTTGATCACAAGCATAGTGCATTTCCTCTGGCTCTCTGCCTATCTAATCCAGTTTGTCTGGGGCGCTCATCCGATTAGCCCAAGTCCATAAGCAGGTTACTGTGTGACGTTTCTGAGGCTCGGATTACCCTGGAGCCAATAGTTACTGGGCAAGTGGGCCCTGGCTACTGGGTCAAAGGCCTGAGCTTCCTCCTTGATATCCATCTGCTCAGCACTCTGAAACACAGCCCTCCCTGAAGAGAGCAAGGACTCGCATGCAGGCCGTGCAGCACCGGGCCGTCCCCAGGAGCCTTGGGGCTTCCCTTTACATCAAGTGTCTGCCTGACACCCTCCCTGCACCCCGTGCCACACAGCTAAGAGAAAAGGATGGGAAAGTTCAGCGCTAGATAGCACAAGGCCAGGCATAGCCAGACTGGAGAAAGCTGGAGTGACTCCTTTGGACCGCACTGCCGGGGCTCCTGAGACCACCCCAAGACAGAGAACGCTGCTGTCTCGGCGGCTCTTCTGATCAGCATCCTCCCGGGGTGCACTATGACTCCTGAGTTACCCACACCCCACGGTCAGTGCCGCTCTTAAGGAAACCCCTGAGACCTTCCAGGGGATGCTCTAAGTCCAAGCCCTTTCTGGCAATGGTGCGTGGCCTTCTGAGATTGGGAGGCCAGGACTAGTTTGCCATAGACCAATTACCACAGGACAATCTGAAGGAACCTAACAGGGATCAGCTTTCAACTTTCTAAAGACCCAGCCCAGAGAGTTCCTCTGCTCGGCCCTCAGCAGAACATGTGCAAAGACTACTCATCAACGCTCAAACTCCGGAGAGCCTGAGATTCTCACTGTTGGTCCAAAGCAACGCGTCTCACACAAGTGAAACTGCACTGAAGAAAGACCTTGGAAGCCAAGGGGTCACCGTTCTGAGCAAGGGCTTAAATCAAGAAGCAATTGCCAGACCTGGTGACAACCGTGTCTGTTGTCTGCTGCAGGGGACTTAGGACGCCCAGGCCTTCGAGTAGCCTAAAGGATACGCCAGGGCCACCTCAGGGCACAGGGCAGCTGCAGACAGGACCCTACTGCCTGGCACACTGTTGGTCTCAGCCTATCTGGGGCAGGCGAGGGTCCCGGTGGGGCGTGGGGAGTCAGTCCCACATGGGCCCCTTGCATCCATGTGTGTCTCTGAGCAGAGGCGGTACCAACTCCTGTTCTGCTCCAGTTTTTCAAGGATGTTTGTATGGCAAAGAGCCTTGGACGACAGAGATCGTGTGTCCCTCTTGGACCAAAGACAGGGTTATGCTTGCTGGTCAGGATAATAACAGCAGTGCTTCCCTCCGCAGCAGTGAGGGTGGGTTTGCAGGCTGCGCCCTTAAAGTCTGGGGTTCTCCAGGCATCAGGCACAGGCAGCTTGAGTTCACGCCTCCCTCATTGGTCTTGAATAGCTGGCCAGTCTGGGGCAGCCCCTCTCCTCCTTCTGCTGCCGTCCAGTTTTGCATTCTCCATGAGACCCAGACCCAGCACCTCGTCTAACTTACTGTGCCAATGGCTCGTACATAGGAAGGTGCCCTTCCTCCTGAGGAGGGCAGCTCCATCAGGACAGGACTCTGCCCCATTTGCTTATGTCCTCAGTTTCCAGAACAATGCCCAGGAGGCGCCTATCAATATTTGTGGAAGATGAAATAAGGTCTGGGTATTCCTAAGCTCAGAGACTCTCACGCAAGACATCACCCACCATCTGCACAGCACCCACTCAACCTGCCCTGCACCGGCCTGGTGGCCAGCAGGACCAGCGGGGAAACCACACTGGAACTGGCCGCCGTGCTGTGAGGGATAACACCCTGCACCCATGAAGTTGTGACAAGCTAATTTTCAATGTTCATGTGCAATGAATACAATTTGGTGTGATCACAAAGTCCAGAGACCATTTAAATACAAAAAGAATTCATTGCACTAAAAGACACATTGCCATGAATTCCCTCAAAATCCTCCCCTTCTCTTTGAACACATTTATGTCATAGTTCTTGCCGCTTTCTGAAGCAGTTCTGGAAGGCTGCTTTCCTGTCCTGGCTGCCTTGCACCGACTCAGAATATTTCACAGTCGTGGTTATTTTGACTTTGAGGAAGAGCCGGAAGTCACACAGCATCAGTTCTGGTGCATACGATGAATGAGGACACAGTGTCATGTTTTAACAGCCCACCTTTCCCCTTGGATGGCGCCCAGCATTCACTGTATTTTTATCATAACTCATAAAGACTCTCACGAAAGGGGTCTTCTAGAACTGCTGCAGAAAGTGGCCAGAGTGATGGGCTAAGTGTGCTCAAAGCGAAGGGGAGGACTTTGAGAGGATCCATGGCAAGGTGCCTTTTACTGCTGTAAGTTCTTTGTATGTAAATGCACACCACATTTGTTGATCAGTCCTTGTAACTCAGGCTCTGCAGCACTCAGCAATAACAAGCTAGGTACGAGCAGCACCCGCTCCCTCCCCTGCACTCCAAAAAGATAGACAGATCCCAGGTGATCCACTTGGTTTCTTTGCAGTGAGGTGGTGATGGTTGTTTTGTTATTTTTCCCTTTGTCTTCTCAATCTGTCACTTTCAGAAAAATTTTAATCTTGGAGAAAATGACTGAGCATGTGGCAAGAAGTGCTTGTTTCATTTACCAGAACAAAGCTAGGGAGCTCTTTGTGTCCTGAGTATAAGACGAGACCGAGTTCCGTCTCAAGGAGAACCCCCCCACAGGAGGTAAACAGCCGGGACACATACTCATGCGCATGTTGGTCAAGGAGGTACTGAGAAGAGTCCTTGGGAACACCAAGCCCTAGGTCACATGCGTGTGACAAGGGCGGGTGTCCAGCCTTGCTGTGTGAGGAGACAGGCCCACTCGCAAAGAGATCATTCAGTGTTGCCTCCTTCTCTCAGCCTGAGGTCCACTTTGCTAAACAAAGCACTGCTCTTGATACGCTGCAGAAATATGCTATCTATTTAAAAGCTGCCTTCTGCTTTTGCATACAAAATTTCAAGCGTTTTATAAGGGTTTGATTTCTCAGATGGAGCCATAGCGGTGTGGCACCCAGGTCCGGGGTGCAACCCCCAGGTGCATGGAAAACTGGGTCCCTGCCCTGAGTGACAGCACAGCCCTCCCTACAACCACTGCCTGCTCTCGCTCAGACATAAATCCAGTTGCCCACACAGCATGCCTCAGCCCTCCAGCACCCATTTCCCCATTCAAGGTGAAAAGTGGATCTGCCATGGTAGACAGCGAGCTGATGGTGGTCCCAAGGTATCTATTCTGCACACAAAAAGCTAAGCAATGGACAGGGAAGGAGTCCAGTGCTCGATCGGATTTTGCTTCAATTTAGCATTAGCCCAACCCTGAGCCTTTGCCTCCAACTATCTGGCCATGTGGCAAGAGAACATTCCTGTCTCACTGAAACTTCTAGCTATCTTCTCCAGGTGATTGGCTTTCACAGCTCTGTCATGGTCGGTGGGTTAGTGGGTGGCATTTTGCTCAGTCATGTAACAAGAGTTAACCCCATAATGTGGAGGTGCTGATATTCTCAGGAAGAGGGGGAAGAGCTGTTGGCATGAAGCCAAGAATTATAGTGGCACCTCCAAAGTAAAGCACAAGAAAGGCAGCATTCTTGTTGCTATGGCGTTAAATGTCCATCTTTGTCAAAGACCATCCTGGGAACTTCTGTCTACCTGCCTGCCTCAGGTGCTAGCTCTTCAGAATACAAAAATTGGGTTTGTTAATGATACAGGATCCCAGGAAGATTTGGGTCGGCAAGGTACCAAGAGGCTCAACTCTAGCCCTGACTCCTCCCATAATTCACCATGAGATCTTGGGCAAAGACATCTGTAAACAGCTGATTGGACCACAAGATCTGTAAATTCCTTCTGACCTAATAAAGGGATGGTTCTTCTCATATCTGATTCTCTGAGCAAATCTATGAGCCCCTTGAAAGTCTGTGTAAGGTGCAGAGTACATTTCATCCCAACTCAAATGCCAGCACAAGCTGGTAAATGCTCAGAAGGGGTGAAAATGAAGGGAATGGAGGTGTCTTGGTTACTTTTCTTTCATTGCTGACACAAAATACCCAAAATTAGGGATGGGAAGGTTTATTTATTACAGTTTGGAGGCTTCAGTCCATACTCAGCTGGTTCCAAGGCAGGGTGGCGTGGCTGAGGGGCAGCCGCTCATGGTGGCTGCTAGCAGCAAGAGCAAATGGCAAGAGAGAGAAAAAACAGGACTTCTTCCTTCCCTTATATAGTATGCAGGATCCAACCCTGGATGGGTTCAGCACTCACACTGATAATCCCAGCATTAATCCCAGCACTAGACAAAGAACCAATCACAAATGATAGATTCAGCAGCCTCCATGACTGCATGAGGCTTAGGGGGGCCACCTAGACATAAACCATAACAGGCGGAATGCAGATACACTGTGAAATGAAAAGGGGGTGCTTCAGGTGTCCATGAGGCCAGTGTATAGTGCCAATTGCAATCCTATTAATAAACTCTAAACTCAGCTCCTTGGTGTGTGTTTGTTCTTTATGCTGGAGGGAAGGAAGGCGAGGAGACAGCCTGATGATAGGCAGGGTGCAGCACCAGTGGCTCTAATGTGTGCTGCATAAAATGCCTGCCTTTGCCCTCCATGCCCTTACCACCCTGGGTTCCAACAGCAGATCTGCGGCTTCTCCCGGCTGCACCACACAAGGACAGTGACCAGGTCTACAGCGAGCACTATCTTCATGCCATCTCCATCTCCTCAATTCTCATTTCCATATCCCTCCCATCTCCTGCTCCCACATGCCTTTGGTTCTTCCAAAGAACTCCATGGATGGCCAGGGCCACCCTGTCCACAGTGAGGAGAGCAGGAACCTCTTAGACATTTATGTGCCCTGTGTAAAAAGGCCTTGGCCAATGATGGACAGATGCAGGAAGGTGTAATCCAAGCTCCGTTGCTCAATAGCAGGACAAACTCTTAGATGTAAATTAGTTTTCAATTTTCCCTGCAAGACTGCGTTAGTCTGGAATTTTGCTTGAAATGCCCTCTTTTGAGGGCATCTTCCTTTCTGTTTGCTGGCCTGGAAATGGTGGCGTCTCCTTCTAAGAAGGATTACTATACATCACTCTGCCTTTCCTGCCCCAGTTCCCAGACCCACACAACACCTCCAGGCTTGTGGAGTGATTAATGCTCTAAGATAGGATCCCACGTAAAAACCATTGTCACAGATCGAGCAACCCCTTCAGAAAGGAAAGCCTGCTATCGGGCACCTTGGGGTCTGTGTGTTCTCCTACATCCATTAGCTCCTGTAGAGCACTGTGTATAGCAGCATCGTGAAGGTGTAGTGAGATGTCAGACTGGAGAGGACGCCTGTGAGCCTGGGCTTCTGTCCTTCAGGATGTAGTATTATCTTAAACCTGTACCCATAATGTAGCACAACATGCTTATTAGCAAAATACATGACTCCAGAGAAAAAGTTTGGAAGTGAGAGTTACTGTCTCACCTTCACAGAGCAATACATCATTTCATTCCTAAAGTCAGAGGTTCTGTGGGTCTAGAGACCCCCATTGCCAGAGGGGAGATGTTGCCACTAGAAGCCATAGTGAGAACCACATTCAACCTCAAGCAACAGCAGCTGCCTGGACTCATTCTAACAGCAGATTGGCAGCAAATCAAAGCCTTGCTACACTGGCCAGAGCTACGGACCTTGGTCATCTCAGGGAGGTAGGGGTAGGGCTCGTATGTAACGGATTCACAAAAGAGCATGCTTGTCATTCAGGTGCATCCCTGAGCTATCTCCTGGTGCTGCGTGCCCATTTTTCACCATTCATGGACAGGGACAGTGAATGTGGCCCTCAGTGAACATGGCACCCAGGACCCCACCCCCTTAGGCTGGGAAGTCTTGGTGAACCCAACAAATAAGCCGTCCGGCTAGAAGTGCTCACCAGTGGAAAGGTGCAAGGATAGAGATGATGGATGTCAGCACTGTTTTAAGACCAACCATAGCAACAGAGAATACTTTTTGCCCCAGTAATTCTCCTCTTACACAGTTTTACACACATGCGCATGCGTGTGCACACACACACAAACCTGGAAATCAACTACAGTCTTGAAGTAACCATGGCACCGTGGAGTGAACTTAACATGAGAAGTGAGTAGATTTAAGCTGAGCAAGGGGTGGACTGTAATTGGACCTGTTGCTGCTCCATCCAGACCCCTCGAATTCATTTTTACTCTTTTTATTAACTCATATTCCAGTGCTTTTCCTTGGATGGCAACACCTATGATTTCTTTCAGTTGACCCACAGTGATTGCATCTCCCACAAGCACAAAAAGCCAAGATGCCAAACAGTTGATTCCCCTCTGGAAAGATCTTGGCCAATGACTGCCAAGTACAGGAGTACAGACCTCTAGCTCCTTTGTCTCACAGTGGAACAAAGTCTGAGCTAAAATTTACATTCCAAACTCTAAGTACAATCTACACAAAGCTAAATAACACATCCTTCTAAACATTCCAATCTTTCTTCACCTCCCTTCTTTTCTGGTTTTTCTTAAATTCTGTTTCTGGGTAGCTGCACCCAGTGCAAATTCTTATTCTTCATTCCATCCTTGCACCAATACTGGTGCATAGTATATATTAGATGATCAATACATCTTGACAATACATAAAAGACCGAACAAATAAATAAGAAAGAGTAGATAACTTGCAAATGTTGATATCTGTTTTCTTATTCTTGCCAGGTAAGATTTCTTTAGGGAGATGCTTATTTGAGTTTCCCAGTACATGGCACAAATAAACATGGCCAAAAGTAAAATAGTAAGATCGCTGTATCAGTGGACCTTCTCATCACTGGAACAAAACACCTGACACATGCAATTTAAAGGTGGAGACATTTAGTTTGGCTCACAATTTCGGATGGTTCAGTCCATAGTTGGCTGACTCCAAGGCAGGAATATCATGACACAAGGGTGTGGCCAAGCAAATCAGCTCAATTCATGGTAGCTGGGAAGCAAAGCAGGGAAACAGCGCCGGAGGGGAAGGGGTCAGGGACCAGGGAGAATATCCGAGATCACACCTCTATGGCCCACCAATGGTCCCTTATATATGTGCTTTAGTAATCCCCTATGTATCTCTCAAGCCAATCAAGTTGACAGTCCAGCTTAACTGTCACAATCACTTATTGAAATGTAAAATTCTCTGCTGTATTTTCAAGGGGACATTAGACAGCTCTGACAGTCTTCTGCTCTGTAGCTGCCAGAAGCCCACAGGAAGAAAATAGGCAACAGCACAGCTACCCAACTGGGCATCTCCCAAACAGTCAGGGCCAGTTTGTTCTGGACTGGACCCTTCCCTCTCAGGCCCTCACACAAATGAAGAATGGGCAGGATACCACTAAACACACTGTCAGCAAAAGACATTTGCATTTGGGTGGACAGGTTTGGGGGACAAGTGAACCAGTCAGGCCTTTGAAGCCAAGGAAAGGAGGTCATTTGATTTCTTCAGCAGTGCTGGGCTCAGTCAGGAATCATCCAATTTTAGCACTACCTTTGATGACAACACTCTTTTGGGGCTTGTAACCTAATGAGGATTTACATTTAGACTAACAGTGAGCAGAGAGGACTTTCAAAGACAGAAGACACGATATTTATAGTCTGAGCATATCTGCCAACCTTTAACACATTTTCAGAAATTGGACTTCGGCTTCTTTTTAGGGCTCCTTTGTGATACCTTGCTTTGTGACTGGCCCTTGCTCCCAGCTCCCTGCTAAGAGAATCCAATGTTTCTAACACCTGGGGCAAGAACTTGTTGACAAGAACGGAGCACAATATTTCCAAAGAGAGCAAAAAATCCCCAAATGACATTTCACATAAAGTGAGCTAAGCTAGTTTTTGGACCAAAACTAAAAGCTACAGAGAAAGGACTTCCTTAGAACCTCCCCATAAATCCAAATGGAAAACATTCTGAGACCCCAAACATAAACCCCCCCAGTCTTTCCATTAAGTGACTTGTTTGGGCTTAGATCTGTCATATCCCCAAAAGGCCTGTGTCCTCAGAAGTTGGGCCTTTGAAGGTGACCGGGTCACAGAGGCGCTAAGCTCATCGGTGGATTCATCTACCCAAGATTCAGAGCTGAATGTGCTGACAGGAGTCAGGGTCTGGTGGGAGGAGAGGAGCGAGGCCTGGAAGAGCCTCTGTCCCTGGCTCTGCCCTTCTCTTGCTGCTTCCTGACCAACACAACCAGCAACTCTTCTCTGTGAGACCCTGCTACCATGCCTTTTCCACCTTAGGACCAGCCAACTATATACCGAATCCTCTAAAACCCATGAACCCAGATACAGCTCCCCTTTAAATTGTGAGTGTTGTATATTTTGTCCCAGTATTGAGAAAGCAACTAAGACATGAGACTTACTGGGTCAGCTCACTTCTCTTTCATTATCTCAAAGACTTTTGCTTCAACTTCCCCGTGTGCACAAACCCTGTAGGAATTTTAACACACACTGCTTGAGAGCAAAGGATCTGGAGCAAAAACACTGAGTTTCGATCTGGTCTGTCCCATTGGTCAGTTGATAGCCTTGGGTAAGTTACTCCCCACATCTCAATTTCCTCATCTATAAAGCATGGGAAAGGAGCTGCAACCCCTTTTAGACGCTTTGTAAGTCTGAAATGAGTCTGTGTATTTGAAGGGCTTAGAGCAGACCCCAGCACATGGTAAATTCTTACTGAATGTCAACATTATGATTAACTGCTCCTTTAACCCCCTTTACGTAAGACCACATGTGCCGAGAGCACCTGCCGATGGAGAGCACCCCGACAGACATCCCACTCAGTCAGCTCCAGCGCTGTTTCAACATTTGGGCTGAAAAGGGTCATGTTGTTATATTCGAACATAGAAGCAGACGGCAAATACACCCATGGCACTTTTGGGTAAGTGCCTATGGATTCCGAAATCATTTCCTAGCCCAGCAGTGTACTCGTATGTGTTTAACCATAATTAAAGACATCACCTTGTATCTCCCTTCCCACTTTATGTCATACCTTCTGCTCCTCTGAGCTACATCACAAAGCTGGCGATATAGACACTTACAGAGAAGGAAGAAGAGGAGGAAGGAGAGGAGGGGGAACAGTCAACAGAATTTATCACCTAAGCTTCAAAAGAAACTGTTATCACTCTAAAAGAAATAGGTTTGAATTTTTAAATAGTCATTAATGTCTTGTTGCTACATGTTCTCATTTATTTCTTATTTATTGCACCTAATAAAAATAATAAAAGCAAGCTCTTGTTTCTCAAATGTTCTATGTTTTTAATAAGCAAATTATACTGAAAAACATTTCAGTAAATGAAGCAAGCAGCCCAGCTGTCCCCTGGTGGTGTGTGGAAATGTCACATACACACCCTGACTTGGAAGGGATCCTGTCTAGCAGTCTCTGCAGAGTCCTGCTGATCAGCTTCTTCCACACACAGGACTCCCTCCTGCCTTCTGCCTGCACCCAGCCTTGGTAGCAGTGTTACTCCTGAGTGAGGCAGAGGAGAGGGTCCCACACCACTTTCAGGAGAGATACACGGGAAGAGGCGACCTCCAGCCCCGACTGCTGCCTTCGCCCCTCATAGGCCTTGACTACCCCAAGCTGGTGGCCAGTGCTCAGGTGCATGGTCCCAGCCACGGGCTCTGTGCCCCATGCTGACCTGGGCACCGATCCATCTTAGAGGTGGAGTCGTAACTCCTCACTGGGACATGCAGTAAGTACCCTGAGATGCCTTTGAGCCTCTCCAGTGAAGGACTCCCTAAGCATGGTCTAGCCCAGCCCATCCTAGAGGTTTATAGAGTCCCCAAGCCACCTTAAGGGGCTCCTCACGCTTCTACTTGATTTTTGCCTCTTAGAGTCCACATCCAGGAAGGAGCAGAAGATGCCAAAGGGGTCTCCTATGCCACCGTGGCAGCTCGGTCCCAGCCTCATTGCCTCCTTCTTGAGCACCTGCCTTGTTGAAGTCTTGCTTTCCTTTGTGAGCGGCTGAGAATCTGCCCTTGAATCATGGGCCGTGTCCTACCTGGCCTCTCCCCTAGGCTTATTTTATACTCTCTGTGTTCAGCCCTCTGAGCTTTCTTGGCAGATCCCACAAATCCTTTTGTCTCTCCACAAAGCCCAGCTTTTGTCTGTCAAAAATCCTTTGGTTTTTAAACTGTTATCTTTACAGTGGATTTCAAGAACCTGTTTTGAAACTAAAAGTCAAGCATTTGGCCTTTGTTCGAGATAAGATTATCCCTTCCCACGAGATCCAGGAGACAGAAAGCTACCTGAAAGCTGGCAGAAAGTAGGAGGGACAAAGGGGAAGTAAAAAAATGATTCTCTGGCATGCCTGGCCGTGTGTAAGAGCCGTGGGGCTTTCCGAAAGATACACTGTAGTCCTAACTCCAGGGCCGGAGAGTGGTCTCCTGTGGGGCAGATGCAGTTAGATTAAGATAACATCCTAGTCCATAAGCACGAGCTCCAATTCAGTAAAACTGATGTCTCTGAGAAGAGGGGAGACATAGACATAGGCACATGGGGAAGATGAAGTTGTGGGGATGGAGGCAGAGATTGGAGCAATGCATCTAGAAGCCAAGGAAAGCCAAGGATTGCAGGCAGCCTCACACACTAGGAAAAGGCAAACAGATTCTCCCCTGGGGCCCTCAGAGGGAGTGTGGTCCTGTCCAAACCTTGATTCCAGACTTCTGCTTCCAGGGCTATGAGAGAAAAAGACTGCTGTTGTCTT